>APFE030354660.1:0-14481 GCA_000404065.3 Pinus taeda | reverse complement strand
CCCCGGCCCCCCGCTACGCCCAACACAACGAAAGGGGGGTTGGTCGCCCCCTCACCCTCTCTCTAACCTCCTGACTTCACGCGTGGGGCTAGTCGTGGAAAGAATGTAACACACACCCAACATAAATAATTACAACGATATCCTCACTAAGAATTAAACATATCACTCATAAGAATTGAATTTGGATAGCGAGGACAACAATTCCTCCCAAACCACATGAGCTAAACCCAAATACTATCTAATGTCAAACTTTACATTATTATTACATATTTATATGGAGTATTTAAACTCATTTATATTTTATAACATGTTTATTATCTATGTTATTATAAGAAACAAATTATATTACATGTTATTGTTTAAACTTTATATTTAGTTTAAATGCTTTTATCTATTCTAAATATTTGTTAATGTGTCATTGTAGAGAGAAAATTGTCAATGTTAATATGGAGTAAGGTTATCAACTAATAAAGGTTAGGAAACCATCTCACCAATATGCGTTGTAAATTAACTCTTATATAAAAAGAAAGAAATATTTAGATAGATACATAGGTACTAGTTGTAACAACCTCTGGTCGATTTTCCATGTAAATAAAATAAGACCAAGGTCATGGGACGCATATTCCATGTTGAATGGTGGGTAAAACAATATAGTGGGCATCACTTGTGGATTAATTAATGGCTATGGAAATTTGCAAAGGCAAAGAGGCAATAATTAGCATTTAATTATGAAAATAAAGGAAAATAGGAGAAAAGGAAGGTGAAGAGACACAAATTTGCATGCAAGGGAAATTAGAGGAAAAATGAAAGAAAATGAAGAAAAAGGGAGATCAATAATAAAAAAGCATTAGAGAATTAGTTCACATCTTTTGGCTCAACTTTTGTCTCAGCTTTTGTCAGTTCAATTTTGGCTCCCTCCTTTCATTTCTCTCTCCCATACACTCTTGCACACTTGGAGTAATCTTGTAGCACTCTGCCATTCACTTGGTTTGGAGAAAGCAAGCAAGGAAGTGCAAGGAGACAGTTGGATCAACAACTACAACAGGCTTACTTTGCAGATAACAAGTTGCATGTGTGATCTCCTCACTGATTTTTTTATGCATGGTATATGCATGTGATTCCTTGGTTATGTGTTATCACTGGCATGACGCTTTGCCTGGATTGATAGTGGTTTCAACATTTCCTTGCCATTTCTTGGATATCCATGGTGTAGTGGATTCCCCATTTGGTTTTCTGATTGGTTCTCTGGTTACATATGGTTATGGGTTGGAACAAACGCTCTAGAGCCCTAAAACAACTTGGGTTCCCTGAAAGTTGTGGGTTGAGTTATTGGTCCCTGGAGCATGCGGGTTGGGACAAACACTCTGGATCCCTGAAACAACTTGGGTTCCTTAGAGATTGTGAGTTGAGTTACTAGTTCCTAGAGCCTTGGACAACTTGGATAGAGACCAATCTCGTTGATATAGTGAATTTTGGACCGTATAGGTGAGATCACTATGCTTGAGGGTTGAGGTGGTTTGGCCTCTAGAAGCCCTCGCTGGTTTTATGTTGGTTTAACCCTTATGATCCCATATTCATGCTTGGAATATGGCGTTGGGGTGATTGGTTGAAAGAGAGATTTGGTTCAGCCCAATCTATGGTCGGGTGTTAAGTGGAAGTCCCTGACTTGGTTGGAATTTTCATATGTTAATATAAGTTATTTTCCTATTAAGATCTATAAGCATTTGTATTGATTATTATAGTGATCTTATGGTTGATTTGTCATAGTTTCTATTATGGTTATATGTTGGTTATATGCATGGTTTTATGATGTGCTCTAGCTATGGCTCTTGTTCACGATTTGATAAGTTATTGAATGATTGATGAATGCATGAATTAACGAGTGTTTTTGCAACTAGCTTGAGATGGCATTGAGCCTTCTTGGTGATTTTGAAATGAAGTTCATAAGTTTATGATCATATATGCATTCATGACCTGTAGCTTATCTGTTTACTATATGTTTGACAAAATGTCTATCATGTATTAGGCATGTCTAGGTCAAGATCTTGCTTAAGTTTTGATTGTTTGGCATTATCATCATTATTGTTATGATTATGAAAAGTTACATGTAGTTATGGGCAATGGTCTAGAGCTTTGCCTAAAAAAGTGACATAGATCTCACGACCGCATGCTCTAAACTGGGGATTTTGGGTCATAACCACTGACAGTCGGGTTTGTGCGTGCATTTATATCCTTCCAATCGTATGCATGCAGTCTTATGGGTGCAGTTGGGGAGTAAAACTTGTGAAAAAAATCCAACTCGGGGATTGATCACCTGGGGTACTTTGTAGGCTCCTAAGTGATCTATAATCTCTAAGGGATGTCAGTTTGTAGGTCACACTTCTATAACTGGAACTTGGAGGTTGAGTCATGTCATAGTAACTCTAAGCTCATGTTTACCCTAGAGAACTTGTAAAAAAGGTGGGAGGGGTGGTTACACTAACAATTGCCCCTAAAGGTGCAAAGGTACAACGAAGGAATAATTTTTTTTTTACTTGTCCATTAGCAACATGAGTGAATGTTGGAACTGCAATAGAAAGTTATCCCATTACTTCAATGTGTTACATGAAAGTTGTATTCACCTTATCTTCGTCATGTGGTTCGATTCACTAGACGACTTTGAATATCAATGCATGCTAAGCAAAGTTCTGAAAGCGAATTCCTTTTCTTTGACTTTTTGTCAAATTCAGGCATAGCTTAGATTTACCACGTATCAAGTTCCATCGCCCTAGGCTCTTGACTATATTGGATTTGAAGATTGGCACACCGGACCAGCTTTGAAAGTTCCTCCCCCTTCCAGTTGTCAACACATCGACTACGCTGAAAAATAATGGAAGAATTAGTTATATGTCACTCTTGAATAATGTGGAATTTTGATTTATGTGTTACATGGAACAATAGAAGTTGTATTCGCCTTATATTTATCATGTGGTTCAACTCACTCAGTGACTCTGAAAATAAGTGCATTTTAAGTCAAGTTTTTTAAAACGTGGGGCAGACACTAGATTCTTTTAATATTTAATTTCACCAAAAACTTCGACGACTTTGATTTAGTCTTCGTTGTTCGTTCAAAGTGGTTCATGGAGTGATGTGACATGAAAACGAAAAGTGTAAGTGTATATGGAGTTGCCTAAAGAGACGGAGGAATTGCCTGGACGGTTAAAAGTGGCCAGAATCTGGGTAAAAAAATTTCAAAAAATCTTGTAAATGCGGTGTTTGAACCATGTTTTTTTATGGTGGAATTGGATTTAGCACCATCAAAAACATCTAAGACACCTAAAATTTTTAAATTTAACAACTATAGCTTGGATTTACAAAAAATTTTGCCAGATTCTCTCTAAATATGACCAGAATTTTCATAACTTTAAGGCTAACTCCTCCGCCTCGTAATCATGTTTTGATGGTGGAAATGGATTCAACGCCATCAAAAACGTCTAAGACACCTAAAATTTTGAAGTTTAACAACTATAGCTTGGATTTACAAAAACCCTTCCCGGATTTTCTCTAAATATGACCGGAATTTCCATAACTTTCAGGGCAACTCCTCCGCCTCGTTAAACTACACATTTGTTTAACAATTTTAATTTTTTGGATTTTTTTTTTAATTATCGGTTGTGACATGAAAACGAAAAGATAGGGCAACACTGTTCAGTGAGCCCCCCCCCCGATCGTACAACCGGACCCAATAGCTCCAGTCACTTCCCAAGGCAAATCATCCAAAGCATCTTTCCCTTCGTAGTGATTGGTGACCACAACAACGAACCCATGTCCAGGTCCCCACTGAACGATGTCACGAGAAATGTTATTTCCAACCCTATAGCAAAGTTAATGCGGCCTGACATGGCCGCTCAATAGGCCGATATAACACGCCATTTTTTTCCCCTAGTCATCACCGGGCGCGTGTTATATCTGGGTATCAAGCGACCATGTCAGGCCGCATTGACTTTGCTATAGGGTTAGATATAGGAGTCGCCACGATGCCATAGCTTTAATATCACGCCCAAAACACTAAAAACCCCATATAAATTGAATTGAAAACTTGTAAACTCTCACTAAATTTTCTTTCATGGACCCAAAACAGAAATTCCTCAAACAAGCACCAAATAACTCCACAGACCATTTACAGATGATCTTTGAAGTGCATCTTCGAGCACAATTTCGGGGTACAATTTCATTCATGACCGAATAACTTGTAAGCTTACCTCTGCATCTCCGAGCTCGTGTACTCTGATAGCCTTCGCCATGCTTGCGAATGCTTTGAAAGATCTAATAGGTTTCGACTGGGGATGAAAGTTTGTTGAAACTAATATCGAAACAACTGAAGGAACAGCCAGTTGATCTGATTCTCTCCAAGCGCACTGTGTGGTGAAACGAGGCTTCAACAACATCATGCTTCAGCGGTTTGCATAGCTTTATTTGAGATCAACTGTTGTGGAATTCGTTGGACGCTCATGGATTGTTTTCACTGGAGACATGTGCGCTTAATCATAATTCAAAGGAAACATAGAGGGCACCGAGCTTGGCATTTCATAAGCAAGCGGTCCCCTCGGGGTGAATTCGATGATCAACTCTCAAAATCTCATCTGTAATGAACGTTGGGAAAACACCCAACAAGAAAATGATGTACGGAAAATTGAACATTTATTACTCTTTCAGTGTCCGTTCACATAGTGATTAGGGCGATTAGGCTGAGAGAGAGGATTTTTTTAAGGTTTTAAATTTTAATAATGATAAATTTATTCCTCTCCGATTACTGTGGTGAGAAGGTTATTATTGCTGTGGTTTTTTTTTTGGGTTGCGTGATTAAGACGAGAGATGGGATTCTTTTCAAGGTAAAACTTTTAATAATGAAAAATTTATTCATTTCTCTCTCAAAGTGTCGTATTCACATAGTCATTACTGGTTATAAGGCTTGGATGGTTGTGGTTGTATTTTTTGGGTTGAGTGATTAGGATAAGTTTTTTTAAGGTTTTACATTTGAATAGTGATAAATTTATTTTTTTAGAGTGTCATAATTATATAGTGATCACTTAGGTTGTAAGGTGATGATGATTGTTCTCGTAGTGTGTTATGTTTTATTAAAATTTTAAATTTTAACAAGGTTATATAGTTAGCATTCCCTGTCATTTAGTTTAATAAAATATTTTAATATTATGATGTGTTGTATGTACTTCAAATAATAATGAAATTGTAAAATGGGTTATATAAATATTTGTTTAACATTTTTTAATTAATTTTTTTAATATAATTAAACATTTTTTGGTAGATAAAGATTATATATATATAGTTGACATTGAAGAGAATAAGAACAAGTTAATAATTATTTATTTAATATTGAATGATGACAATTTTTTTATATAATGTTCATATTATGTTACACATGTCATGTTATTGGAGTATAAATTGATATAATGAGAATTGTAACATATTATTTTTACATTTTTGTTTTCAAATTTATATTTTTAAAATTATTTTTTTGTAAAATAAAAAATAAAACCTATAAAAATTGTCTATTCAATACTTTACACCAATGAGAAAATGGAAATTTCGAATTTAATTGCAAATAAATAATTTGTCTTTATAGTACATAGTAATTAATATATAATGTTATTTTTCAACTTATTTATATTTATTGTACATAGTAATTAATAGTAATTTATTGTACATAGTAATTATTTCTTGTCTGCCTCTGAGCAGGGCACCAGTTGTAAGAAGGGCTGCTTTGTTAGGTTTAGTGTCCGCCTCCTTATTATTGGCTCTCAACACATGATAGAAATTCAAGTTATGGAAAGAGTCTCCAAGGTCTGAAATTCTGTGAATCAACTTTGCTAGCCTTAGGTCCATTGGCTTAGAATGAGTCACCATAGTGTTAATGATAACCTGAGAGTCTCCAATAACATTAGCCTCCCTGATGTTCAGCGCTTTCAAAATCTTGAGTCCTTGAAAAAGAGCCAAAGCCTCAACTTGAATGCTAGAAGCGATGCCCAAACCTCAGGTGAAACTGTGTATCCTAAAACCAGCTGGATTCAATATAACTCCTCCAACACTAACTCTTCCAGGATTGCCCTTTGCAGCCCCATCAAAAAATAGAAAGTGCCTCTGATGGTTTGCAACCCATCCTTGTAACTCTTTTGTTGTAGCCCTTATTTGCCATACTTTTGGGAGGGAGATACTCTTTGCCATTTTTTGGAACTGAAGATCGAGAGAAGAACCCCAAATTTTATCTTGCTGGGTGAGACTTAAATCATTTTTGTGGTCTCTCAAGCACTCTTTTAACTAGCATTTAATTTTAACTACCACTAGCTTGACATCCTCTTCGTAGTTTCTGAAAATCCTTTTGTTTTGCTCAAGCCAAATCTGCCAACAGATAATTTTAGGGAGAATAAACCAAGCAGCTCTAATAATTTTGTTTTTTGGAGGAGGGCCAGGGTACCTTTGTAGTCATTTGACAAAAAAAATCAGAAATGAAGGAAGGCAACGGAAGTTGGAACTCAAAGTTTCCAGCAACTCGGTCCAGATCTGCAATGTAAAGGAACATTCAAGCATCAGATGTGAAACACTTTCCTGGTTTACCTTGCAAAGTCTGCACCTTGAAGGGTCGTGGAAGCCTCGCTTCTAAAGATTATCGCCTGTCAAGATTTTGGAATGGCATAACAGCCAATTGAAGAAGTCGATTTTTGGCAGTGAGGGATAATGCCATATCCCTTTCCATGGCTCTGGGTTCGTGGCCACATGGGGGCGCTCACACAGCTGGGCGTATCCCTGAGCAATAGAATAACCACCAGCCTGCACACCCCAACCGCTTGAATCCCTACTTCGCATTCGCGTTGGAGCCAATCCTTGAAGCTTGGAGAGCAGTACCTCGTGTTCCATAGACAAATCTGGGGGCATTTCAAGTTTCCAGACAGCTCAGCGTGAATCCTGCCAGACTGAAATGTCCCACAGGGAACACAATCTAGAATCATTCATCCAACTGTGCAATGCTTGAAGAGAACGACAGTCTCCCAGCGGCTCATTGTTCATAATTCTGTCTGTCCAAAGGTTGATCCTTTTTCCATTGCCGGGGAACTAGTAAGCATAAGTATTTATAAGAGGGCAGGCTTTGGTACAAAGCTTCAGGAAGGGCGTATTCAGGAGCGACAGAGGATGATCTAGACAGCGGGAGCGCTTGCCATTAAAGTATTTTTTTCCAAAGAGATAATTGTGCCCAGCCAGGGTTAGGAGCAATAATTCTCCAGATGAGCTTAGCTCCCATAGCAATATTTTGATATCCAATTTTTTGAAGTTCAAGCCTCCTTCTAAGAGCGGTTTGGAGATGGATTCCCAGTTGACTAACAGAATCTTTTTCTCATTTTGCTTGCCCCCCTTTCCAAAAAAAAATTCGAATGATCTCCTCCAGTTTTCTAAAAGTGCCAGAGGGAGCGAGAAGAACAGAAAACTGCAATAAGGGAAGATTGTTAAGGACTGATTTAATGAGGACAGACTTGCCAGCAATGTTGAGCCAGGAAAAGCCCCAGGCAAGCAACTTGTTCTTGAATTTCTCCAATTGAGAGAGCCAATCTCTGCTAAAGGCTCTTTTAAGAAATACAGGTAGGCCTAAGTACTTGAAGGAAGTCCAGTTTGAGGAGGCTGTGAAACCAAAGGTTCTAGAAATGGAATTGAGCAAGCTGGAAGTGGTGTTCCAACAATAGGTATGGCATTTTCCATTGTTTAGACTGCTTCCCGAAACCATACAAAACTCGTCCAGGACTCCTTTAAATCTGGAGGCTATAAGCACAGAGGCAGCTCCCAATAACAAGGTGTCATCCGCAAAGAGGGCATGATTAATGTTTTTAACACCTCTTGCTATATATAGCCCAACAATTTCCTGATCCATCATTTTTTTGTCCAAATAGAAATTGAGGACAAAGGCTAGAAGAACGAATAGAAGGGGTGAGAGAGGGCACCCTTGCCTGAGCCCTCTCGTGGCTTTGAAAAATTCAGCAGCTCTGTCGTTTACTACTGGAGCAATCCAAGGCTCTGAAATGCAGGCCCGAATCCAACTTATAAATTTCTCCTCAAATCCAAATTTGTGTAAGACTTTCAGCAGAAAAACTATGCTTATCTCTATCAAAAGCATTTGCTAAATCGAGCTTGACAACCATACCTTTTTCATTGCGACTCAGGCTTGAGTGGATTGCCTCTTGGACCAGAATGAAATTGTCCACTATCTATCTACCTTGAATGAATCCTCCTTGGATTTCCGGGATGACTTTGGGGAGGATGAGCTTAAGTCTATTAGCGATGACTTTAGTAATCAGTTTCTAACCAATATTACATAGTGAAATCGGTCGAAACTTGTTGAAGGTGTTGGCTCCTTTCTCTTTGGGGTGAGAGCAAGAAAAGTAGAGTTCATGCTACCTCTGATTTTCTGGCAAGCTTGGGACTTAATAACCATTTTGTATAGATCCTTGTCCACAATCGACCAGCAAGATTAGAGGAATTTGGTTGTAAATCCATCCGGCCCAGGGGCTTTGTCTGGGTCCATGGCGAAGAGGACATCCTTGACTTCGTTCTTGGTGACTTTAGCTTCAAGAAGGTGATTCATCTCAACAGTAATTAAGGAGGAACCACGTCAATCATATCAGAGATTTGGTCCAGATTTATATCTTCACTATACAGGCTTTTAAAGTGAAGGGAGGTGACTTTTTTGATGCTTGCATTGTCTTTGTGAATAATAGTGCCATCTTTGATTTTATAAATGGAATTGGTACATTTCCTTACCTGAGATTGTTTATGGAAGAAGGAAGAGTTCCTGTCCCCTACTTTAAGCCAAAGGCTGCGTGATTTAAGTCTCCAGTACTCTTCCTCTGCTAGACAAGCCTTGTGGTAGTTTTTCTGGAGTTGGGCTTCTTTGTCTAGAATCTCTTTAGTTATGTCAGCTATTTCAGCTTGGAGATGATGATTTTCCAGAATGCGATGGAGATTTTTCCTTTCATTTGCTGGATTCGGTAGAGTTTTGGCCTAGCTTTTCAAAGCCCTTTTCACTCTTCTGAGCTTCTCCTCCCAGACGAAAAAGGGGAAGCCTTTGATCGGCTGCATCCGGATGCCCTTAACTAATTGCATGAAGTCTGATTCCTTTGCCCAGAGCGGGCTAAATCTGAAGGGAATTGGTCCTAGGTCAAGTTGAAAGACCAATTCCAGCTTGATGGGTTTATGATCAGAAGTGTTGCATAGGAGAATATGAACTCTAGCCTCTAATCCAAGCAGAAAAAAAGAGCTTTGAAGTAAGAATCTATCCAATCTGGTAGCAATGTGGCCAGGACCAATTCTTTTATTAGTCCAAGTGTACTTACCAGAGATTGGCTTGATGTCTAGCAGGTCCCAATCCTGCATAAGGTCCTCTGCCCATTCCCTTGTCGGATCTCGAACAATGTTGCCTACTATGATCTCCTACTATGATGGTATTCTCAAGATTAACGAGGTCTGCTTGGGTTCTTATGGATTCCCAACAGGCCTTTTTTTCCCCAGCGTTCACAGGGATGTACACGTTGAAGAGACTGATAATCTCTTTTGAGTCTAAGTGCTGCAATTTTAAGAACAGCGAGTGAGTGTTGAGGGTCTCAGAAATGACTGAGAATTTTCTAACGTTCCAAAGAGTGCCCAATCCACTAGAAGCCCCTCGGGCTGAGATTGCTTTCGCCTTACATTTGTTCCAAAGTTTCTTACTTGCCGAAAGGAAGACAGAGTCTTCCAGTTTGGTCTCCTGGATGAGGAGTATGTCAAGAGCTTTTGTTCTTATTAAACTTCTGATGGCTTCTTCTTTGATTATGCTCCCCATACCTCTATAGTTCCAGGAGACTATCTTCATCATTTGTATTTCTGGTTGGCTCCCTTGGACCCTTGGGGCTAGTTTCTCGCCATCTTTGTTTTTAATGCTAGTAGCTTCTCAAGGGTTGGTTGCTTGCCTTGGAGCTTATCTTTGAAAATTTCCTGCTCTCTTTTTTCCTGATTTGATTTGCGGCCTCTTGTGGATCTCCTTATCGAAGCTTGGGATTCTCCTATTTCCCCTTCTTCCTCCGAGCAATCCAATTCATGCTCATCTTCCTCTACTTCGACAGTGTTTCCTTTGGAACTCTCAGCAAGGCTTACCCCCTTGGGAGAAGAGGGGGTACCTTTAGAGGGTGGGGTTGATTTTTGATTGTCTAGCTCCTATGTTTCCTCTATTTACGAGCTTAGAGGGGCGAATTTATTTTCTTGATCCATTTTGGGAGGGGTTTTGCTGAGGAGGGGCCTGAGGACCTCTTCCGTTTGGACCAACTTGCTTTTGGATTTTCCTGCCGCGCTTGACCTGGTTCCATCTTTCTTCTTTACCCTTATCTGGTTCCACATTGGTTGGGCATCCTTTGGCGAAGTGACCGTAGACATGACATTTTCGGCATTTGAAATGCAACTGCTCATAACCCAGCTTCTGCAAATGGGTCCAGTTTCCTACTTTGATTTTGATGGCTTCTGGGAGACCCACCTCTAGGTCTACTTCTACTCAAATATGGGCATAGTCATATTGATCTTTGTTGTTTGCCCTATCTATGAATTTCCCAAGGGCGTTTCCGATGTGTTTCAACGAGTCCCAGTTCCAACAATGTGCTAGGAGATTAGGGAGTCTGACCCATACAGGGACAGTTGTGGGAACATCGACGGCAGGGTCGAAATCCGGCGTCCATCTGTTGAGGTACAGGCTCTGGGGGCCCATGAAATAGGGGCCATTCTCAAAGATCGAGTCCTTGTCGTCCTTTGAGGTGAATTCGAAGAGGAAGAACCCTCGTCCTAAGAAGTAAGAGGTGACGCTGCTCTTGATCAGAGGAGCCCAATTCTTGTTAACCCAGGTCTCAATGGTCTTAGGAGAAGGCCATAGACCGGTGAATTGGCCAACGAGAGCCTGCTCAGCCAAAGGAGAGGGCGACTTGAATCGGAGTCTCTGGCGGCAGGGATATTTCAGGAATGTCTTCCAGCCTCTTGACAAACTTGGTTGCTTCACTCTTTTTCTTCTGCATCAAACCAGACAAGAGCTGAGAGAAGGCTTAGGCAAATGAAGGTGAGGGGGGGCAGGGGGGCCTGCCTGGGACCTCCATGAGGGCGAGCCCAGCTTACTAGTCCCTCCCAGCAGCAGACGAGCATTGTGAAACGCAAGAACTCAAAAAAGAACGCAGGAACGGCGCGAGAGGGCAGAAGGCCCAAAGCCACGAGCCGCAGAGCAGCAAGGGCGCAAAGGTGTCGAGGCACATGCAAGGGTTTCATGGCAGCGCTCCAGAGCTCAGCGATCAAACTAGCTAGACCGGAAAAAATAAATAGTTTAATTCAGTATTGTTATAGACGGAAATTATGTTATTTAAATTATTTGATATCTTTATAGTATCCCAAAATATCTAATATCTTATGTTTTCATCATTATTAAGGCTAAATAGAAATCATGTCGTATCATTTATCCACCTACCCCACACAAGCTAGAATATTATACATTTTTGTCATTGTACCAAGAGACGAACTACAACCTAGTATGGGGTACATGTGTAGGCATTAAATGTTAGAGGTAAATATTTTTTAAATTCATTTTTTTTATTGTAATTTTATTTTTACTAATAAAATTATGAAATAATTTCATAGATAAAAGAAAATTAATATATATATATATATATATATATATATATATATATATATCACATTAAAATATATAACATATAAATAGTAATTATAAATTAACATCATTTTTACCATATAAATTAAAATAATGATTTCATAAGTACATTTAAATTAATTAATAAGACATAACATCTAATATACAATACACAAGATTCTTAACCATGAATATTCACCACCATTTACAGGATAGTACTACTTCTAAATAGGGTTTTCTACAATGTCATGGCTATCAATACCACATAACCAAAAACCATAACTTATATATATATATATATAATTTTTTAACATTTTTTTTTTAAAAATTAAAATTTAATACTTACAATAAACATACAATATAACAAGATTCTTAATTTACAATCGATATTATTAAGTTGTAAATAGGTTTTGTTACAATACCACTTCCCCAAAAACCAAAACTTATTTCAAAATGAAAATATTTTATAAATATTTATTTTACAACATTTTAAAAATTAAATGTAAAAGAAAAAAAACTAAGGGGAGATGTTGTAGTAGTGTAAACATTTGTAAATATTTACATGTGGGCTCAATTAAAAACTAAAAGTTAAAAATGGTTAAAAGTAAGTGCCTAGAGAGGCGCTCTCCAGCCCTATGTAGAGAAGTTGTAATGTCCTATAAATTTTTTGACTTAGTTAAAAGAAAATTAAAATTAGAATAAATAAAAATAAAAATGATAATTATAAATAAAACATTTTGACTTAGTCAAATTACATAGGTTTGACTCTAAAAGAGATTTGCATATCAAAAGATTTGATATCTCCTGGTGCGTAGATTTGGAGTTAAGATGGATCTAATCTGGTTTTACCTCTTGTCAAAGAGGCTAACTTTCTTGTTAGATGGATTAATCCCTTTTGTGGACAATATGGATCTCCCTAGATCTCAAACAAAATCTAGTAACAAACAAGAAAATAATTGCTACCTTTCCTTAGCTTACGATTGATTAAAACAAGAAATATGTGAGGGACCATTTACCGGTTTAACGAAATGTTTGTTGAAGTCCTTTTAATGCCTTCGACAGTTAGCTTCGCCTTGATGCTTTAGAGATTGTTCCAGTGCTTTCCACAGCTTCTCCATGATGTTTCGAAGGAGATATGGATAGATAGAAACACACAAAGGATCAAATGATTTAGTATAGAATGAAAGATAAATGAAATACTTAACTCAGCACATATCATAAATTGAATCAATAACCAATCATAAGCTATGTGAGTGATCAAGGAATCTCACAAATGATATGAGAATAGACATAATTAGGAAGGAACAATTGCTTTTTATTAAATAAAAGGGAGAACAAACTTACAACTTCAAAGCCTTGATGTTACAAGCCTCTTCCCACAATCTCCGACCTTCTCCTAGGGTGAAAAGCCTTTTAGCCTTATTTCTGCAGCATAAGCCTACCTTAAATAGTCCTCCCCAATCCTCTGGCCTGTGTTTGATTTATAGACCAAGAGGAGGAGGTTTGGGATCCTCTTCCTAAGGGATGAGATCCGCAAATGGTGGGATAGGGGATCCAAAAAGAGAGGGAAGTAGCTCCATGATGGGAGGGATCAGGCTTGAGTATGCATCCATTCGAAGTTGTTAGTTGGGAAAGATTCGGTTGATAAAGCTTCTAGACTTTACTTTTCATTTTGTACTTGTGTTGAGTCATGTGCGCATGCCATAGTGTGAGACAGAGTACACTTTTGCACTGAATCTAATGGTCTCTTTTGTGTATGCGCAAAAATTGACTAGGGAGCTGCGCAAGAAGTCAAAAATAGGTTTTTAGGCCTTGAGATCCAGGAATTTCATTATCTTTGGGATTGTTTGGGTTCTAGCCTTGCAAGGCAATGCTTTGGAACACTTTGATGGATAGGGAAAGATCCAGACTGATGGTCATTTGCCTAATGCGACAAAATGACGTGTAACACTCCATATATATGTGCATGAGAGAGAGAAATAGTAATTTGTCTTCTTGAAAATAGGGTTTTTAGATTTTTAAAAAACTTTATATGTTTTTTAAAAGTCAAATTAGTTTAGGAGAATTTTAATAGGAAATTTATCTTTTGACATAGGAATTACTATGTGAAAAAATGATTTTATAATTGTTAAATTTGATCATGTTATTTTTGTACAAAAATAATAACGAGACAACTTTTTGAAAATTTTGTCTCTATTTGTTAAAAAGTAAAAAACAACTAAAAAATCAAAAAGAGCTAGAGAGTTGAGAAGTTGTTACTCATTAGTGGTCCTAAAAATTAATATCACAACTCATTCATTCTTTGTGTGTATGGAAGTCCAAGGGATTAGCTCAAGTGGTGGGCATCAATGTTATTGGACATTTAGCTAGTTTTATTGATCCAGGTGGATATTGGTGGCCACCCACCAAATCCACTTGGACCCCCACCATTGTTTCTTTCAGCTCTTCAGTTTCCTAAATTGTAGCACAGTTTACTATTTTTAGCAGTTTTTCAGGTCCTGAACTTCTGGAGCCGTTTTGAGGCCCTAAACAAGATTTTTTGGGAAATTTGGGGGCAACATGGGTCCATGGACTGATGTTGCCCTTCCCAAAGTAGCAGTGCTCGGATAGATCTTTCTAACGAGCTATTTTACGCGTCAAACGAAGATCGTATGCCAAAGTTACGACCCCTGGAAGTTGATGTACCAATTTACCCAAACAGGGCCCACAGTTTGGCGTTTCATCTTCTAGGGTTAGGTTTTGGAATGTTAAGGGTTTTCCATTGTTTCTCAACAATAAATAGGCCTTTG
>APFE030354651.1:177754-192165 GCA_000404065.3 Pinus taeda | reverse complement strand
ATTAATTAACTCAATCTAACTAAGTTATAGTCAGTTAAACTAGTTCCAACTGTTGGAGGAACTAGTAGGAGGTCTAGTAGTGGGGATAAGCACTAGTGCAGCTTCACTATTCCACCAGTTAACTAAAGATTCACTCATAAATAACTCATGCATGTCAGTTCAGAGGAAGAACTAGTTGAGATTAGAGTTCAAGGACATTGTACTATCTGTTGTATAATTTTTCGAGTTGTATAGATGGTGCATTCAATCAATTGAGGGCCTATGGATGGATTGTGCAGTTATGGAGAGAGAATTCCCCAATTAAATATGGGATAATCCTCTCAGGAATTGCGCAAGGAAGTACGAGCTTGGCAGGAAGTAGATTTGGCTAGGTGTTGGCTTGAGCTAGTTTGTGAAGCAGGGAGAGAGATTTTACTTGTGAAGGAATTGTTTGGGTTGAACAAGCATTGTATTTTCTTCTCGGATCTTTTGGTTAATGCAATATAGATAGTTAGGGTTTTGCACAGTTTCTTTCCCCAAAACAAATTGTTGTGTTATGTGTGATTGAAATCCTGTCTTTTCTTCTTATTTTTTTCATCGATCAATTTTTGTTTCCGCTAAAGAGTAGAGTAGATTCTTGTCTTGTGTTTTATCATATCACATAAGTTGTTGAATCTATAGTAAAAATATACATAAAGAACCATGGTGTAGATGACCCAATCTCTTATGTCAGAGTTCTCCAACATCTCGACTTAACACTTTTTTTGCCTTGCTACTCAGTGTAGCACAATTCCCCACCTCAATTTTTTATAAGTTCTTCACTCAAACTCCAAACTGCTTCACTTTCCCATTAGTTGTGTGTCAAAAAGGCTTTCCCATTACTAAAAATAACATCATGGCCTCTATCCTCCAATACTGCTATAGAGATTGGGTTCTTCTTCAGCCCACTTAGAAACATAACTTATTTGAGGCAAATAAGGGAGGATTTATTCCTCTCAAAGGTGATAGTACCAATTCCTATATCATTGTATCTCCCATGCTCCCCCAATTCAATATGCATATGGAGATCCTTCTCCTCCAGGATACCGAAAATTTCCTTGCACCCTATTATATGGAATGAAGCAACAAAATCAAGGTACCACACACTCCTCATAATAGTGTTGGCCATGCATGCTATTAGGGTGAATTCTAATTCAAATTATGAATCTAGTGCTTCACCTCCTGAGGGCTTCTTGTTAGACTTCTTGTGCAGACATTTTGTTGCATAGTTCTTGTATTTGTGGAAATGGAAACAATTTATCTTTCTCAAGTTTTTATTCTTGCCATTATTTTGGTTGGATTCAAGTTTTCTTTGGGTCTTCTTTCCTTTGCCCTTCTTCCCATTCCCAACCAAGGAACAATTATCTTTGTCCCCTACTCTAGATGGTACTCCATCTATGATAATTCTCTTGATCTCTTCTTGAACCAAATTAGACCACAAGATTTCCAAATTTGGTAATTTTTCCCTTCCATTCACAGAGTCCTGGGAGTTGTGTCAGGATTTTGGAAGGCCTAGAAGAGTTGGGCTCACTAGATAAACTTTTGTAACATTCTCCCCAACCCCTCCAACCTCATCTTGAACTTGAGTGAATCTAGAGAGGTATTTTGGAATGGTTTCATTTTTTTGCATCCTAATGTTTCAAAGTTTGTCTTTTAGAGCCAATTTTCTATGTTCATTGCTATTTTAGAATAGCTCAATTAGTGTCTTCCACATAGCAAAAGGTGTTTCTTTACCATGGATATTTGAGACCACATGGTCTCTCACACCATCTAGAAGAATTATTCTGCCCTTTGCAACATCCTTCTTCCATTGGGCTAATTTTTGTGCATCATACTATTGGAGTTTCACAATGTTAGCTTTAACATATTCTAGCACACCATTATCATCAAGCACAACTTCCATTCAGTCCTTCCATGTTATGAAATTCAAGCTACCCTCCAGGGCATACTCCAATCTCATTCAGTTGAAAGATATTCTCCCAAATATGAAGAAAAATTACTACATTGAAGCTAAAAATTCGAAATTCAAGAGGGAGAAATTTGAAATATTGGATATAATGTGATTTCAAGGCTCTAATACCATGTATAAATTTGATATAAATTGCAACTGCTCAAGAAATTGAATTGAAATCAGGAGACACGAATTATAATGTACTAATTTGCGGAATGGATATCAAAATTTAGAACAACATGCATAGACATGCAACAATCAAAACCACAAGTACTCAGTGATTTACAGGGGAACCCAACTTGGAAAAACCGCTTCCAATATTTTTCATTAATCAGTTGAATAGAAAAAATATTACAATTACATGCTCCAACTCTAAGCACCACCTACAAAAGAAAAATTGTTCTCTTTGTTGAATGAGTACCTCTGGCCAATACTTAGCCTCTTTTTGCCTCCCTCAATCTCCTATTTCCTTGCACAAATTTGAGCTAATTTGGGCTCCTAAACAATATGAAAGTCCATATTTCCTTGCACAATTCCCAAGGAATTGCTCTCTTGATTGCATGCAAAAAATGTACACTCAACTAGTATAGAATTGATGTTACACTAGCCTTGTCTCCTCCACTCCAGTTGGGAAATTCAAATTCCATGCATGTCTAGGCTATTTTGGGTTGGTTGATCCGTTAACTAACAAATCTCTAAGTTAGATTGTTTTCTCTGCACAATTGGCCTTCAACTGACTCTATTAATTGTTAGAGGTCAGTTAACTGAGTACAACTGAAAATAACTAAACTAGATTACTAAAATTTAGCAATCAACACATGCATGGCACTAACTCAAATTTGTTGATATAATTGAGTGACAAGAGCCATGTCACACTAGTTAATTGCCTCCAAGTTTTCTTGTTGATGTGGAAATTCAATTTACTCAATTTGACTAAGGCTAAAGTCAAATTGAGCCTTTCTTGCCACACTTTATGACATGTTTCTTTTGTCTCTGCAAGTATGATAAGCTTTGCAATATGACTACACTCATTTCTTCATTCCTTTCCTTGACACTAACAAGCTTGTCATTGTCAACATTTTAAATCCTTATCTTAGCCCTTAAACTTCTCAATGTATCCAACTAGTCAAGGGAGCTTGCCTCTCCTCTTTTCTCAATTGACTCTTCCTCATGCCCATGCTATGATATGTCATTATTGTACTGCACCATTATGTCGCTTATCCCTTGTCCCTTGGTGTTTCTTATGTGTTTTCATACACACATAATTTTTAGACAACCCAAAACATAAATACATAATCTCAATCATCACCTTGGATTATTACTTTAGTTTGGATTTTGTAAGCCATTTGAAACATCAAACCTCGAGTGAGAATGTCTCTTAAAAACATTAATCACCTTGAAATTAACATACACACCACATCATGATCAAATGTTGCAAGGATCATCAACTCAATACGAATTTTATACTCATTAACGGGTCCTAACACATTATCACACGGTGTCAGAGCTTTAAATTTTCTCCAGAGGTCCAATATTGAACCTTCGGCTCTAATACCACTTTATAACACTCCATCCCACTGCCTAGTTCCTTTTAGGTCAAATGGGAGGTGTTACTTTATCCTAAATTTATATCCATAGTCTCATTATGGAAATGGGGTTATGAATTTTCTACTTCTCCAAAGCTTATGGAATTAACTTTGGAATACACCACCATGCTTAGTTGGTTGAGTGCCTTTTGACATAACCCAACTAGTCAACCTAACGCAAGAAATCGACTTAAATCAACTAGACAAGATCAGTTGAAATGACCCAACTAGTTGACTTAGCATGACTAGACAAGATTGGTCAAACGACCTAACTAGTCGACTTACCACGACTAGAAAAGATCAATCGAAATGACCCAACCAGTCGACCTACCATGACTACACAAGATTAGTCGAGATGATCCAACCAGTCAACTTACCATGACTAGACAAGACCCTAATCTAGACCAATAGAGACTTAATGTTGTTATGCAGTTGAAACCGCCGTCTAGGCCATCGGTTATGAAGACTAAGGTATGCAATTGATCAATGCCCTCTCGACCAAGTGTCGACTTGGATTTCTCATCAACTAGATCTCTATTGATGAGATATGACTAATATACCATATGGTTCATCATACTCGGTCCCTACTCAAAAAACAGGATCATGATCTCAAACATGTCAAGAGCCTCAATATCCATAACATACTAGCTATTGCAATTCACACATTAACCACATTCCATAGTCACACTGGACCATACAATCAACTGTGTGCGTCATGAAAGTGTTATGTTAACACAAAGGCCTCTAGACCCCTAGAATTACACATATACCTAGAGCATCTCATCATAGATAGATAGGGATAAAATATTCCTCAATTAATATTATTGATTATACATGTACATATCACATAGAAACTATGTTCATTTTTTCAATGCATCAAGTATGCAAGTAATAAATTTATCTTATTATCTTCAAATGAATAGCAACCTAGAGTGGGACTTCAAATCTCCATCCAATTATAGGCCAACCACAGTGAAATATTTCTTGTAGGTGGCTACCCCTAAGTCGAATTCAAAGTCTGAGGAAGTAATTTCTCAAGAGTTCTCTCACTAGTAGCCATTGAAGCAGGTAAGAAACAGAGATTTGTTTCTCAGGTGATTTCTTAGGTGTTTATGAGATTCATTTATCAGTGAGAAATCCCTTATGGGTTTATCAACTCAGAAAGAACCTTAGCATTGTAACTCCATCAAACCCTCCCTAGCAAAAAAACACACAGGCACAACATAGGCCTTAGTTAAAACATAGGGAATACATCCCATGAGCACAGAACACAAATTCTAAGAGAAATTGACCCTTCCAAGTAGAGCAAAACAATTTCCAAAGTCCACTCCACATCCCCTATTATCCCTTCGCACTTTGTACCCTGATTCCACAGGATGATGACTCTCTTCCCATCATTTCTCTTGACTTCTCTTTTTGTGTTTTAGCCTTGTCAACGCAAGCTACTAGAACAAGTCTACAGACTCATCCTCCACTCAGGAGGTCCATATCATCAATTCAATGACTACACAATAATGTCCTTAAACCATCAAGGATTTAGGTGATGGAATAAATGCAAGTATTGGATTTACAAGAAATATTATCCTCCTACATGCCTACGATTATGTGTCCCTTCTCATCTAGTCAATGTGTTATAATTCCACATAATTTACATGAATCACAATTCATAATGGTATTTACAAGAGGGTTAGCTATAAGGGTTCTCACATTAACCATTTTTTTAGGAGTGTTGACCTTGGGATGCATTTAGCACAATTAATGACACACTTCTCTCTCACCAAGACCTAAAACACTCATCAGGGGAATTTTGAGGTAAAAAACATGCCTAAAAAATGTACTAAAATAATTTACTTCAAAAGAATCAATAGGATTCAAGATGATGATATCATTCCCAAAGGTAAATATTTTGGAGGGAAAAGAATAAAAACCACTTTTTTTAATTGAATTTTTAGTTGATCTCCTTGTAGGTTTACTCAAATGTCAAGTGTAGATATCTTTTGGATGCAAAATTATTTCACATCCAATAAGTGCCCGCTCTACATACTTCTAAGTAGACCCACATCGACAAAAATTGAAAATACATGAAAAAATAGTGTAACATGCTTTTTTAATGTATTTTACTTTTTTGTAATGTGGGTCTACTCAAAAGTATGTAAAGCGGGTACTTATTGGATGTCAAATAATTATGCATCCAACATGTGTTTACACTTAACATTTGAGTAAACCTATAAGGAGATAAGCCAAAAGCACAAAGAAAAGGTAGTTTCCTTTATTTTTCTTTAAAAATTCATCTCTTATTTTGTTATTTCAACTATTATTTTATTATTTTCCTTATGAGGCCAATTTTAGAACTAAAAATTTCCCTAATGACACTCCAGAGCCATGGCATTTGTTAGAAAGTTAATTCACCCCAAAATTGGAAAGGCATCCCAAGGTTGGCGTTGCACCTTCATGATGGAAGTTTCCCCATTTCTAAGGAGATTTGATGATGATGATAACATGTGATCCCTCTCGAGGGGATGGTACATTGCCTTGGATGTTGATGTCATACCCTAGCTCCATGATGTCCCATTTATGAGGCTTAGGTTAATTACATAGGCGTAGAGGAGGATGGTGTTTTAGATGATGGAGCCCTACTTGATTATTTGACACCATTTTGACAAGGAGAGGTGACTTTTGTGATGAGAACCACCCGCTTGAGTCATTCATGACATGTTTTTATGAGAGACACACCTTTTGGAGGATGACGTCACTCTTGGAGGCAGTTTAGCTCACGTATGTGGGTTTGTTTTTATGTTTATTCATTGAGTAAGCTATTTTTGGGGGTTGAATTATAACTTATCCAACTTATAATCACATTTAATATTATTTTTAGGGATTTTAGTGTAATTTTGGATAAAATAAACTTGGTTTCCCTCACATAAATAGAGGGAACTCAATTTGTCTTTGGATCATTGTCACACAAACTTGGAGACTAATGCACACTAGTTAACTTCTTCTCTCCTGGTAACCACGGAGAATTAAATGAGAAAGTTTTTTTAGGGGAGGGTATTTTCATTAATTTTTCTATCTCTTGGATGATGAATGGTGATTCTATGGTGATTTTGTGTTAATTTATTGTAAGTATCTTCTTCCATTTTGTGCTTGTTCAAGAAACTAGGGTTTGAGGAAAATTTCACCAAAGTGTTTCTCAATGTTTTGTGGCTCTAAAATCTCGTTGATAATATTTTTCATCAAGTTTCTCTTGAGGAATATGAGTGTATCTTCGTCACATTTTGTCTCTAGAGAAGATGGAAAAATGGTAGGGTCTAAGGAATTGTGAAACTTAAGTGTATCTCTCTCTCCACTTGAAATTGCTTCCATAAGTCTTCCTCCATGGGTTTTTAGCCTTAGACTCCATTAAACCTTGATTGAGAAAGGAACTAGTCCATTCTCTTATGTCAGGCCCATAAAGAAAAAAAAAAAAAAAAAAAAAAAAAATCCCATTTTTTTTATAATGTTTTCTAGGGTAAATTAGGGTTCGGTTATAGTAAAATCTGCAATTTTCTGTGTTATGTACCTTGGATCTTAATGTCTCAGGGTTAAATTTTGCATGCATCCAATTGAAAAAGTGAAAATATTATTTTACATGCAATTTTTAGTCATTAATTAGCATTAACGTCTAAGATTTTTGTTGTTGTTTTATGTGTTTTAAACCATCGTTGTAATGTAATCCCTTGTTTACTCATTGAATAACCCTCATTTTTTATTTATTTATCGTAGATGTTGGGGTTTTTTTCTTATTGTCGTTATAAAAATTACATCATGTAGTTTGTTGGTTGAAGCTCTAGTTTATAATGGTGAAGTATAATTTCAAGAATGCATGTGTTTGGGGGTCTATTTTATTCTTTATAACTTACTAAGCACTCTAGATTTAATTATAAGGTCCTTTGAACTTGCCATCTAGAAATTATATCTTTACTCTCGTGAAACCCTAATCCTTATCTATATATATATATCTATTTGGACGATTTTGTGGGAATCTTTAAGCAATATTTATCATAAATTGACTTGGTTACATAATCCCTAAGATATACTTGGGAAGCCTCCCTTATGGGGATTGTATTTGACCAAAGGATAGCAAGGAAGTAGTTGCTAAGGTGGTAGTGATGATTGTCACATTGTTGCTCTCAATCTCGATTTTTTTTTGTAGTAACACATCCCATTAAAATAAGATCACTTTTATTTAAAATTGATGTTTAATATTTTTCATATTTTGCAATAGAATTTTGCTGATATTTTTGTTTAATATTGTTACTTTGACTCTCTTAGCACCAAAAACGTTTTTGATCCAAAAGTTTGCTTTGGGACTGTTGAAGCCTCAAAATTCGTTGCGACAACATGGGGGATAACCACCTGGTCCAGAACTTGAAAGTAGCTCCTTTTTCATCTGGTATAATGGCTTTGACTGGGGATAATGGGACCAATTTCCTAGATAGGATCCATTTGATAATGTTGATGGGATGATATAAGATGTAACGAAAAATGATTCAACTAAGTATAATCTATTCTAAATAATAAACACATGCATATATCTTAATCTAACATTATCTAACTATAAATATACCCAGGAATAAAATAAGATATGTGATCTACAATGATGTCTTAAAGAATTTGGTAATAAAGAACTTCAACTGCCAAAAGAAATGAAATCATTTATCGATAATTATTTTGGATAAATAGTTAGACAAAACAATTGAGAGAAATATATTACATATAGAAATTGTTCATGTTTTCGAAAACAGAATCAGAGCTAAAACATCATACAAAAGTGCAATGATGTAGAACTATAATTCAGGTTTTCAGACATAAGACAATCGATAGAAAGAGTATTGCTAATGCATAAATAAAATACAATCATACGATGAAAGTACCATATATGACAGGTCCTGCTCATGTGCTCAACAATATTGACCCAATTTCATTCAATCCAATACACTCTAAGAGTACAAAAGTGTAATTTCAGTAGAGCATGCTAGATATTCAAAGAAAAAATATATCATGTTCCATTAATATCATCAAAACCTTCCCAAAAATACAGAAGTGTAATGTCTTGAAAAGTGATTTTGATAAAATTATGGACCCCTCTCTAAATGCATGAGAGGAGTTTAAATACTAAAATACATGCCTCAAAAATAGGTTATTACAAAAATAGTTGAGGAGGTTTCAAACAACCTTCCTCGAAGTGGGAAAAAATAAAACTAAACTAATGACTAGCTCCTTTAAACTTTGAACTAACTTAATCGTCTAACTTGATCTCTGAGGTTGTAAATGTCGATCATTTGTTTGAGCTCAGGAAGCTAGCTGATTGTGGATTTTAATTGCCCAGCAAATATGCCATCTGTCAAAGCTAGCACCATATTTTGTGTAGAGGTTGTTTAACACTACAGAGTCATCCATTGGCTACATGGTTTCACTAGAAACTGCCAGTATGTCTCCCAATTCAGCCTAGTTAGCTGTTTAATTGCTTCTTCCTTTTCCTTCACTGTCTGTTTCCACTCTTTCTCTAGTTGTTTGACATTTGTTAGAAACCCTCGTATGCATTATTTGACAAGGTTAACACTATGGAGGTTTTCATTAATTGCTTCTATTATACTATTTGTTGCTTTTGTTGCTATCGTTGTTGCCCTTTCTTCCTATTTCAATCGTGAATCCCAATCTATAAATAGAATATATTTGTGGGATTCCTCTATTTTTGGCAGGTCATCTTTTCTTCCCTCTTCAGATTCTTGCCAGATGATAAATTCAAAAACCTGTTTGTGGATCTCTTTGTATTCAAACCTCATATCAATTACTTGGTTTGTCAATTTATCACTGGTCTCGCAGTAAGGATTAATCTACGAGATTTTCTGGTAGAACATTTCTTCTTACTGAATTAATAGGGAATTAAACTTGATTGCTCCTTTGATGAATTCTTCAGTTTGCGGGTTATCTTTGAATTTATCCACCATGGCTTGCATTTGATGAATTTGTGAATCCTTTTCTGATAAGCTGGCTTGGTGGTGTAATCTCATCTACTCAAACTCCCTCTAAAGCTGAGCTACCTGTTGTTTTGCTTGCAGATTAGTTTTTTCTTGTTCTAATTGTTGTTCAAACAGCATAATTTTCTATTCTTTTTCCTTTAGCAGCATTTGGACTTATCTTTCCTTAATGATGGTTGTTGTGGCATAAGCTCCTGCAAGTTCTGATAGCTTCATGATATTCTCGGATGGATCAACATGAGTGTCCTTCCACACAACATCCATTGGTTCATTCTCTAAAGTTGTAACAACAGTGGTGTCTAGCTTCCTTTTCTTCCTTTGTCTTTTAACTATAGCATTATGAGTAGGAATGTAGAATATATCTAATGGAGGTATCTCTTCAATTCTCAAGACAATTTTGGAAGTAGGAAAAGCAATAATAAGCTCAATATCCTAAGTATTTGTAGCCCCTTTCTCTATTGTTTCTAGATTTGCTTTGTGTTGAGTCTGTTTGGGGGTTCGAAAATTAGATGTTTCCTTAGTACATGTTTGTAGCTTCTTATTGAATTGCTCCCATTCCTTGTTAAGGTCAATGACTTGCAACTTCCCTGATTGAACTGAAGTGGAAGAAGGCTCTACTTGCTTCTTTTCCAAGGCCTATTTGGCCATTTCCTCAATACTCCAGTTGTATCTTTCTCAGAATCTTTATTTGTGTTTCCTCCCCCATTCTGAGATTTTTTTTCTGAGTGTTCTGACTGGTGAGTCAACTTCTCTTGGGTTTCTTATTCAGAATTTTCTTTTGAACTTCCCTCCAAGCTTACACTAGGAGTTGGTTCTCTTATTGGTTCAATCTGTAATAGGTCCAATGGGACCTTTAACAATCTCTTATTCCTATATACATGGAAAGCATTAATATCTTTCGGGCTAAGCTATAATGATGTCGAATGTAGGACCTATGCAAATGTTTCTGCTCCTTGAAAGATATCATCAAAGGCATCATCTTCATGGGTGAACTATTTGACTTTAACCATAGTGGTAAATTCTTTAGCAACGTGATTTGGGTCATATTGTCTCCCTGGAACTATGGCCAATTTCAGAGACATAATAATTTCTACTTCTTTTATTGTGTGCCCATAGTCATGTAGTGCGAAAGAACCACATTGTAATGGGAAGGTTGGCCAAATGGCTTTCTTTTTTTCCCTAAATCCTTTGGTTAAACTGCCCTCCTCTATTGTCTGATAAGTAATTTCTTTGGCCAATAGCTTGTCTGGGACGTAATATGGGAGGACATGCGAACAAGAAATGCTCCCAAAAACTCTGACGTAAGTGAACTTCTCTTCACTGAACCATCTGGCCACTGGTAAGATGTTTACTTTGGCCTCTTCGGAAAACCTAGGGGTTGTTATATCAAAAACAATTTTATGAATAGGCAACATAATACCCTGGCAGATTTTGTAAAAATGGGGATGGAATTGAGATTCCCACAATATTTTATGGTATATATGGATGGGGAGCGGGTTCTGTATAGTCCACTTCCAACCCATGTTTGGAAATTGAGAACAAAAACATATTTTTTCCACAAAAAAAGCACTCGTAAAGAAAGGGGGGAAATTCTTGAAGAAACACTTCTATTCTGTCTATATTCCATGATGGCCTTTACTAAATTGTTTGATAAAATCTAACTCCAGTTCATAATTGTTGCATTAACTGTTGCATCAATTGATGGGATCCACTCCATAGTAAATTTGGTGCTATCGAGTTTACTAAATAACCTACACATCATTGCTGCTACAAAATTATGAGGGGTGGAGAGGGATGTTATCGGGTACATACCAAATTTATCCCGTTTGAATTTGCGTCCGCCTGACCTCCACGTCTGTGTAATGTCAAATGGGTCCTCATTTTCTTTGGAAAAATGCCCAAGGAACTCGTTGTTATAGATATTTGAGGCTCTGGTAGTTGGTACATCAGTCACAGATTGTCTGGTGTGAAAAACCCCATGACCTCTTCTCTTTTATTCTTGAAAGTCTTATCTGAGACATCTACATCATCAATCACCCATTTTACCATATATGTGTATGGTAATATCTTTGGTATCATAACTATTCGGTGAAAAAATGAACATGTTGCTTCAAAATAGGAGGCGTTGGATGATTCTTGGGCATCAGTCATTGCCTTAGTTACCAATGGCCTGGGCTTCTCTTCTTCTAATAGGTTATACATGGCTTCCTAGGATGTGGTTCCTCCATCTTTGCTGCAGGCGGTATCAGAGAAAAGTGGTATCATGTCTGATTTCTCAAATGCAGTAACTTTTCCCTTCTTCGCCATCCTTTCCAACATTGTTTTCTTTAGAGATTTCCTAAAATGGAGCAATGGAAATTATCAAATAAAGAAAAGGAGAAAATAACAGTGAAAATTCAATGATATAGTTAACTCTGAAAGGTGACAAGAAAGGAGATTTTATTCGAAAATTCATATGAAAGATATCAAATCACGTCGAGTCGTTTTTAACATAAATTCTGTTGAAAATTATTAAATATGCACTAAGATCTTTTATCATGGCCTTTATTACTCATTTAAGCTATCACATCAAAAACGAGAAAGTAAAAACTTTAAGGTGATGGGTTTAATGTCTGAAATGAATATTATGCGATTGCAATAAGATTATCGCAATATTGCATTTTTTGTTGTGTTTTTCAGAGATGTTTCAGAATTATGCGAGATGCGGGGTGAGTGGCATACCTTTTATCGTTAAACGCGCATTTTTCTTAAATGAGTGTTTAAAGCGTAAAGTGATATTTTACAAAGCGTCGAAATTAACTGTGGTTTATAACATTTATCACATACTTTCATCGAGTCTGGATCACATTGCGTTTCACAAACTTTTCATAGTTCACAAGATTGGCTTTTAAGTAGAGCGTTGTGATGCGATGAGTGTTGGCTTGCTATGCCACAATATCGCAATTCACATATTCCAAAGGCTTTGTGGGTTGTGCTTTTCATGAATGTCAATATGTGATTGCGATAGGTGCTTCATTTTACAAGAAATGCCTTAAGTCTTACCTTTAAATGGAAACTTCAGTGATATCCTAAGTTTATTACGGTGGTCCCTTCTTATCGCAATTCGCAAATATTGGTTTGCTAATTAACCTTTGACATACATGATCCAGTGATATGTGATAAAGTGGGAATTGCTAGTATTAAATGGATTTGACTTGGTACCTTATATTATTCAGCAATTAATTTTTAATAATTCAAAAAGAAAGCCCTTAACTGCTAAGTTTTTTAGAGGATTTTTATAAAGGGTCCCCATTTATTAATAGAATATTAACTATTAAATCAATAATTTAGGGGATTGTTGAACAGTACAACAATTGGCGATTTATTGGAAGAAACAGTTATCTTTGATAGTCTTTTGAAACTTCTAAAAATTCCAAAATAAAGGTAGTCCAAAAAATAGGAATTACATGAAATCTAAGATAGGTAACATTTCTATGAATAAGAAAACAAAACCCACCTAATTACCATCCACTTGATATCCTCTTCAAAATGAAAATTTCTTTGTCTAAGTGAGTCTTTACTTGGTTTAAAGATAAAGCAAGGGGCTCTTGCAAATTAGCTTTTAGATGTACTCATTTGTCATAGGTAGAGCCTCTTCTACCAGTAGGTGTCCATAGCCTTGACAGGGTTACCTTTTAACCATCAATGATTCAGTATCCCATCTAGATAAGAGTGCAATTTTTAGAGATAAATTCAAACTTATATACTTATTCTCTTCTTTTGTTTTTTTAAACAATTTATTTTTCTTCTAAAAAAATTCCTTTTTTCTACTTAAAGGCCATTATCTTGGTTTGGTGGCCAAAAGTGACAATGTCATTCATTGGTTGTAACTCAACTGAGAAAGCTAGCTCGTGATGAAACCTCTTGTCTTTTGATTAAAATAATCTCAAGCCATTACCCTGTTTTGATATGTAGTATTGGTAATGTCATTTTATTATTTCCCTATGAACATGGTTAGTCAAATCTTAATGAGAAAATTTTACTGGATGGGGAGAATCATTGACTCCTTAAGAGTTTCTGGATGACAATTATAGAGTTAAAGGTGCTTATCTATAGAGAGTCTTTTCTTTGTTAAAGATACTTTTCTTAACTGATGATAGAACAAAGGTCTCTTTATAAAGTTGAGGTTTTACAAAGGATAAATGATTTTGGTGGAAAATAAGCAAGTTTCAAAGAAATAGAACTTAGCTTATGTCTCAAATGTCAAAATTATCTTCTTAACAATCTCTACTTATACAAGCAAAAAAATCAAAATATAAAAGAGATTTTTATTGAAAGGCCAAAAGTAAATACTATTTAACTTTTATTTTCCTAGGAAAAGTAAAGGCAATAGTGTACAAGGGATAGAAGAGGTTATCTTCTATGAAAAATATTTCTTCAAAATCTGTCCATTAACAGGTAGAGAATCTTTCTTGCCTGATAAATCTTGAAATACAAAAGTTGATGAGCCGATTTGTTCCGCAATATGAAATGGGCCAAGCCACATTCTTTGGAATCTGGTATGCTTATCTTTTTCCTCGTGTGGTTTATCCCACTTCAACACAAGGTATCTAAGTTGAAAGGATTTAGGACTTACTGAATTTTCATCAAATGAAGACTTGACCAACTGTTGGTAATGTGTATGTATGATCTTGGCTTTATCTCTCTTTTCTTTGAGTATGAAGTCATCCACCTGTGTGTACTTGATTCCATAGTCTTGAGTTCCCTTCAAGTACTTTAAAACTCTTTTTGCAGCAGACCAATGTCCCTCACAAGGCTTTTGCATAAACCTAGAGAGGATTCCAACAGCAAATGAAA
>APFE030354651.1:132622-152823 GCA_000404065.3 Pinus taeda | reverse complement strand
GGGTGGGGGTGGGTTTGAACAATACAACAGGGACCTAGATCCCTAGATTAACGAGGTAACATCCTCATCCACTTTGATAATAACTTCCCCAATGCTTTTGGTGTCAAGCCTTGTGGGTCATATTTGACTTGTGGTTGTTATTTATGATGTTCATAATGATTGAAAGACTTACTATTACCATAGCATATCCGATGATTGGGATTTATTTCCAAATCAATATTGTATTAATTACAAATTTTGTATTTAAGAAATAATTTGCTATGCATAGAGACCATATTTAACCATTAAATGGAATCAAAATGTGTGTGCATAGTGTGTGTTGTGAACATTCCCAAATATGTATTAATTGGGAGATACAGATTATTTACATGTCATCACCCACACAACTTTTTTCAATTTAAAAGTTGGTTTTGAAATATATTTTTTTTGGTTTATGTGATAGCATTATCTCTCACTCCAATACTAACAATGCAAAATTTTTTAATATCATATCTTATAAACCTTATTTTTCATTTTTAATATTTTAGAACCTAAAAATATTAATTGAGATCAAATAACTTCAAACTCCAATTAAAATAAAAATGCTAACTTACAATGTTTTGCATGCAACTATTGATTGTGGAATTGAGAAATGAAGTGAAAACGATTCAGACGAAAAATAGGCATTCCATGTTTCTTTCTTGAAACATAATTTTATGACACTATAATATTAATACCCTTCTTTATAAGCCTTATTTATCATTTTTAATATTGTACAACTTAAAATATGTTAATTGTGATCAAATAATTTCAAACTCAAATTAAAATTGAAATGCTAACTCACAATGAATCCTTTGCATGCAACTATTGATTGTGCAATTTAAACATAAAGCAAAACTGATTCTAATGAAAAATAGACATTCAATATTTATTTGATCAAATGTAATTATGCCAAAGGAATTTCTCTCTGCAGGCTCTCTATGTGCAAACATTGTTCATTTTGACGAATCAGTGAGCTTTATTTTTGTATTCCTCGCACTTATCCAAGTTTGACACATGGATGGTTTGTGGTGAACCTCAAGATACCCCTAGGCCCTATGCCTACAATGACTATCACAATGCATCAACGCGTATTGACTATAGAATTTATGGTGGAGACAAGCCACGGTTAGTTTTGGGAGGTAGCTCGGTGATAGGTTAACCCTGCTCAAAACATGATAATCATTATATATCCTTAGATACATCTCATTATCATTTCCCTCTACTCTACGGCTAATATCCTTAATCTAGGGCTCTCGTCCCCCATTCATTTTATTTCTTTCATTGCTTTACATTATGATCCCATGGCGTCCATGATGACTGTGCCTCTGTGCGATGACATCCCATTCTCTCTGATTCGGAACATGAGAATCCTGGATGATAATGCTACCTTTGAGTGGCATATTTAGGTGAATGTCAATTCACCCAACAATGGTCGTGAACAAGCCAACATTGAATCTATGTTTTGAGATGAGGAACAAGAAGGAGAAGAAGAGTACGAGACAAAAGAAGAAGAAGAATACGAGGACGAAGAAGAAGAGGAAGAGGAGGCAAAGGAAGATGATTGTGGGGGAGAAGAATAATCTGAGTAATGTGAGGTTTAAATGGCCTTCGTGTGGAGTAGAATGGGATTAATGACAATAAACCCCAAGGGTCGATGCCACCATTTATGGGAAAAAATACACGCATTGTGTATAACAACGATGATGAACTGGAGGCGTGTGAAGAACAAATTATCTTAAAATATCAATTTATTTCTCTGTGTGTCATGCGTACTAATGGAATTCCAACCCCCATGGGAAAAAATATTCATTTTTCCGAAGGTGAAGTAGAAGGAGAAGAAAAACAGGAGGAGCAAGGGGGAAAACAAGAACAACAAAATAATGTCGACTGCAAAGTTTATAAGCATTGATGACATTGCCTTGTGTCTCAATGGAAACACGATTTTTTGTTTTTTCTTATGGTTTGATGAGGCTCATCATTGGGTAAAATATATGGACCTTACACCTCCAAGATTACTAAAATCAACTCTTCTCATAATTATTTACATGTTTTAATTATATTTTGCTTCATGAGATGAGTAAAAGTAAGATGTCATGTCTAGTGATCTAATGTGCATTCATTGCAGGCTTTTGGGAGAAAATTATGGCTAATTAGAGTGCAGGAACTCGAATGAGACAAGAAGGAGATATTATAGGAGATGGATATCCCTCATTAAATCCTCACTCACTCAAATATCCCTCAATTAAATCACACTAGCTCGGAGTTGCAGGCAATCAAGTCATGAAGATCATTGGCAGCCAAGCCAGTGATAGCTAAGAACCAGTTAATCTCAAGATTGGGAGCCAAGCCTCCGTAGATTTAAGTAAGTTGTTGGAAACTTTAGTTGTATAGATAAAGAGGCCTAGAGCCTCATTAGGATTCATGTTTTTTATGCAAGATAGCTAAGTAGTTTTCGAGTTGAAGGATTGTGACCAAACATTGTTATGTATTTTTTGATATGTTAATTAAAATGAGCACCATTCCCTTGATCTAGCACTGAGTTGACTAAGAGGTTTGAAGCTCTTGGTTTAACAACCAACCCTAGCAGAAGAGGTTCCTCTTATTGTACTTGTATGCTTAGTATCTCATAGATTAGATGTTAAATTGATATTGGTGTTGTTAAATTACAAGTATTAGTAGATTTGATTAGTTTGCTTCCATTTGTGCATAGTTCTGACAGTAGCATTATAGAGATAAGAAAATATTCCAAAAAGGCTAATAACAGGTTGCTCTTAACTCAGTCCTCCCTTTAGGGACCATGGCTTGAGGAACAGCTCCCATTCAACCCAAAAAATAGAATTCTGGTTTCTTATGAAATTTAGGGTTCTTCTGCTAATTAGGTCATCCTCTTTCAGTACAATACAACAGGGACCTAGATCCCTAGATTAACGAGGTAACATCCTCATCCACTTTGATAATAACTTCCCCAATGCTTTTGGTGTCAAGCCTTGTGGGTCATATTTGACTTGTGGTTGTTATTTATGATGTTCATAATGATTGAAAGACTTACTATTACCATAGCATATCCGATGATTGGGATTTATTTCCAAATCAATATTGTATTAATTACAAATTTTGTATTTAAGCAATAATTTGCTATGCATAGAGACCATATTTAACCATTAAATGGAATCAAAATGTGTGTGCATAGTGTGCGTTGTGAACATTCCCAAATATGTATTAATTGGGAGATACAGATTATTTACATGTCATCACCCACACAACTTTTTTCAATTTAAAAGTTGGTTTTGAAATATATTTTTTTTGGTTTATGTGATAGCATTATCTCTCACTCCAATACTAACAACGCAAAAAATTTTAATATCATATCTTATAAACCTTATTTTTCATTTTTAATATTTTAGAACCTAAAAATATTAATTGAGATCAAATAACTTCAAACTCCAATTAAAATAAAAATGCTAACTTACAATGTTTTGCATGCAACTATTGATTGTGGAATTGAGAAATGAAGTGAAAACGATTCAGACGAAAAATAGGCATTCCATGTTTCTTTCTTGAAACATAATTTTATGACACTATAATATTAATACCCTTCTTTATAAGCCTTATTTATCATTTTTAATATTGTACAACTTAAAATATGTTAATTGTGATCAAATAATTTCAAACTCAAATTAAAATTGAAATGCTAACTCACAATGAATCCTTTGCATGCAACTATTGATTGTGCAATTTAAACATAAAGCAAAACTGATTCTAATGAAAAATAGACATTCAATATTTATTTGATCAGATGTAATTATGCCAATGGAATTTCTCTCTGCAGGCTCTCTATGTGCAAACATTGTTCATTTTGACGAATCCGTGAGCTTTATTTTTGTATTCCTCGCACTTATCCAAGTTTGACACATGGATGGTTTGTGGTGAACCTCAAGATACCCCTAGGCCCTATGCCTACAATGACTATCACAATTCATCAACGCGTATTGACTATAGAATTTATGGTGGAGACAAGCCACGGTTAGTTTTTGGAGGTAGCTCGGTGATAGGTTAACCCTGCTCAAAACATGATAATCATTATATATCCTTAGATACATCTCATTATCATTTTCCTCTACTCTACGGCTAATATCCTTAATCTAGGGCTCTCGTCCCCCATTCATTTTATTTCTTTCATTGCTTTACATTATGATCCCATGGCGTCCATGATGACTGTGCCTCTGTGCGATGACATCCCATTCTCTCTGATTCAGAACATGAGAATCCTGGATGATAATGCTGCCTTTGAGTGGCATATTTAGGTGAATGTCAATTCACCCAACAATGGTCGTGAACAAGCCAACATTGAATCTATGTTTTGAGATGAGGAACAAGAAGGAGAAGAAGAGTACGAGACAAAAGAAGAAGAAGAATACGAGGACGAAGAAGAAGAGGAAGAGGAGGCAAAGGAAGATGATTGTGGGGGAGAAGAATAATCTGAGTAATGTGAGGTTTAAATGGCCTTCGTGTGGAGAAGAATGGGATTAATGACAATAAACCCCAAGGGTCGATGCCACCATTTATGGGAAAACATACACGCATTGTGTATAATAACGATGATGAACTGGAGGCGTGTGAAGAACAAATTATCTTAAAATATCAATTTATTTCTCTGTGTGTCATGCGTCTTAATGGAATTCCAACCCCCGTGGGAAAAAATATTCATTTTTCCGAAGGTGAAGCAGAAGGAGAAGAAAAACAGGAGGAGCAAGGGGGAAACAAGAACAACAAAATAATGTCGACTGCAAAGTTTATAAGCATTGATGACATTGCCTTGTGTCTCAATGGAAACACGATTTTTTGTTTTTTCTTATGGTTTGATGAGGCTCATCATTGGGTAAAATATATGGACCTTACACCTCCAAGATTACTAAAATCAACTCTTCTCATAATTATTTACATGTTTTAATTATATTTTGCTTCATGAGATGAGTAAAAGTAAGATGTCATGTCTAGTGATCTAATGTGCATTCATTGCAGGCTTTTGGGAGAAAATTATGGCTAATTAGAGTGCAGGAACTCGAATGAGACAAGAAGGAGATATTATAGGAGATGGATATCCCTCATTAAATCCTCACTCACTCGAATATCCCTCAATTAAATCACACTAGCTCGGAGTTGCAGGCAATCAAGTCATGAAGATCATTGGCAGCCAAGCCAGTGATAGCTAAGAACCAGTTAATCTCAAGATTGGGAGCCAAGCCTCCCTATATTTAAGTAAGTTGTTGGAAACTTTAGTTGTATAAATAAAGAGGCCTAGAGCCTCATTAGGATTCATGTTTTTTATGCAAGATAGCTATGTAGTTTTCGAGTTGAAGGATTGTGACCAAACATTGTTATGTATTTTTTGATATGTTAATGAAAATGAGCAGCATTCCCTTGATCTAGCACTGAGTTGACTAAGAGGGTTGAAGCTCTTGGTTTAACAACCAACCCTAGCAGAAGAGGTTCCTCTTATTGTACTTGTATGCTTAGTATCTCATAGATTAGATGTTAAATTGATATTGGTGTTGTTAAATTACAAGTATTGGTAGATTTGATTAGTTTGCTTCCATTTTTGCATAGCTCTGACAGTAGCATTATAGAGATAAGAAAATATTCAAAAAAGGCTAATAATAGGTTGCTCTTACCTCAGTCCTCCCTTCGGGGACCATGGCTTGAGGAACAGCTCCCATTCAATCCAAAAAATAGAATTCTGGTTTCTTATGAAATTTAGGGTTCTTCTGCTAATTAGGTCATCCTCTTTCAGTTTTCGAAGATAGGTTGCAGTTGTCATTTATGATATCTTAATTTTTGTATTAGATTTCATGTTGATTCCATAATAGGTTTCAAGCATTTCCATGCATGAATTTGGCAAATAAATGATGCAAATTCTGTTTTCTTATATTTTGTAAACCCTTCTTGTTTTGAGATGATTTATGGGTAAATTCCATCAATGCTGTATATGTTGTAGGAGATTCTACGTTGCAAGAAGGCATTATTTCATCAACCTCAGCCAAACCATATCCACCCATGATCGCCAAGGGCCACTAAGTTCTCAATTCAAAGTATTGTTTTACAAAGACAACTTGTCAAGCTTATGGAGCAAATCCAACCATCATAAAGCTTTGGTTTGAGTTCTGAGTGAGTTCCAACCACTCCCTTGCCTTATTTCCCCCATTCCTCACCTTCCCTAAGCTCCATAACACTTTCCAAATCACTCCTTATGCTTTTGGCCTGTTCTTATAGGAAAACAGGGGATCCCATAGGTGAACTAGAACATCTTGTAGGAAAACATGTAGTAGCCTGTTTTGAGCCCGATTTGTGAAAAAGCATCATGAAAGCTAGGCGAAGGCCCCTTCTTGCCTCCCAAGCCATTTGACCCATTTCACTCATATCCCTCCACGCCTATCTCACCTTTCATGCAACCAAGAAGGATTACCATTCATATGTTTACAAAAAGATAAAAGGAAAAAAGTTGTTATGTTTATTCATGCACACAATAGTTAAGTGCTTGCTTAGATCAAGTTCCATGGTTAGGATAGTTAATATTTCACATGTGTTAAATTATAATTCTTTTGAAATCAAGGTACATTAACAAACAGTTAGATGAGTTATGTGTTTTAGGCATCTATTTCAGGATTTCATTACTGCAGCAGGTAGCATTTCAATTCTCTCAATTAGGGTAAAATTATCCTTTCTCAATTGGTAATCAAAATTCTTCTAAATCAATAAAAGATTGGTTTGAGAAACCCTAGTGGTCTATTGCCCCAGCTTAGCAGTGATAAAGAGTGGACCCATTACATCTATTTGTGTATACAACACTATCACCTCCATGTTCGTACGAACCCAGGGTTGATGAAGTAAAGTTGGTAGCCCCAGGAGTTGCAGCATCATTGCTGCAATACTGGTGCTCATCAATTTTTGGCACTGTTGCTAGGGAGGTGTCTAAGTCGATGTAATTTATGCTTTCCTTCTTCCATTTCTTATCTCTTTCATTATGCTATTAGTTTCATTTTTTCAAAGTAGTTCTAAGTTGGTTTTCTTTCCTTTCCATTATTGAATTGATTTCATTCAACAGTTAGTTTCAATTTAGTTTGTCTTTTCAATTTTGCAATCAATCTTAAATATTGAAAGACAAAACAAAAACACTCATTTCATGCCTTGTAGGAATAGGGGTAACTTAGGAAAATTTCTACCAAATACCCCCACCACTTAAAATGACCAACCTTCCTTCTTCGATGGTTGTGAATTAGAGGACCCCTTAGGTGAACAACCTAAGATTTTTGAAGAGCCTATAGGGGAAGAAGAAGAACCCATTCCAACTAACATAATGGCTGAAAATAGAAATGAAAGGGAAGATAGAGAAAGAATTGAGGGTGATTTTCTCATCAGAGAAACCAATGGGGATGCCAAGATGAAAAACATAAGCCCATCTTCTCTTCCTCACTTCCATGGCCTAACCTTAGAAGATCCAGATACTTTCTTGTTTGAATTTGTTGTCATATGAAGAACTTATGATTACACCTCTGATGATCAGAAGTTGAAATTATTCCCATCCACTCTCAAGGATGCAACTCTACGCTGGTTCATGGGTTTACCTAGGGATATTATCACCACCTGGGCTTAGATGTAGCAAGATTTCAACAAAAAGCATAGGTACTACTGTAGGTCCAGAGATACCAAAGAGGAAATTTTTAGAATGACCTTGGGACATGAGTCCTTAGAAGATTATGAGGAAATATTCCATCTTAGCTATAAAAGGGCCAGGTGCACACTTGATCCTGAGTCACTTAAGGTAGTCCTTCTTACAGGGATCAGGGAAGATCTCCTAGAAACCCTAAACCTGCTATCAGGAGGGGACATCTACCAACTACCCTATGAGGATATTAAGACCGTTTTTAAGAATCATTCTAGGGAAGCTAGAAAAAGGGTAGGGTCAATCAAATAGTGGTCAGCTCATCCTCTTCCAACACATCTATTAAAAGTGAAATAGGAAACATGTTGGAAGATTTTAAGAGTGAAATGATGCAAACCCTTGCCTTGTAGATGGACACTATGCAAATCAAGAGGAAGCAGGAGGAATCAGAGAATGAATTACCCATATTATGCCCTAAATGCATAAGAAGTCAACCTAGGAATGAATGTCCATTAAAACTTATACAAATTTGCTCGGCCTGTGAAGAAAACCACCCCAAATACAAGTTCCTTTCTCTACCTAGAATAAAATTTGTGTATCATGGAACTGAAGGGGTGACTGAACAGCTCTACTACATAAATCAAAGGATACCTCATGGGCTTTGACCATACTAGTAGGGCGTGCAAGGGTCATCCTATGCATATTAAAACCCTAATCAAAACACATCCATTCCCTCTTGGGCCCCCCCCTATTCATCCCTCCTGGTCTACACCTTCTCCCTGGTCTTTTGCACCTCAACACCATTCCCAGATGACCAACCAACCATTTCAGCCATATACTCCTCCACAAACTCAATGGAATACACCACCCCAGGGGTGGAGGACTACATACAACAATGATCTAGCTTTATTGCCTTCACCTCCATCTGAGCCACAACTTTTACACCCTGCTCCACCTAAACAACCTCAGATGCCTTCCCAACCAAACCTGAACCCGTACAACAGAAAGGCACAACAGGTCTACAGTGTAGAGACATCTTACCCTACTTATGCTATGGAAATTCAGGAAATCAACCGTAGGTCTGGGATAGTGCTCCTGGATAACCAACCTCCATCTCCACGTAGGGAGAGTGAGGAGTAAAGAGAGGAAAGTATGCCTAAAGTGAATCCACCACCCTTTCCTGAAAGATTAACCCATCCAGTCCAGCGTATGCCAGAAGAGAATGAACTTCTGGGTGAATTGAAAAATCTGTGTCAAAATCCCACTTCTCCAAGCTATTAAATATGTACCTGTTTACAACAAGCAAATTAAAGGGAAGTGTTTCAAACAACTAGGGAGGCAAAAAAGAGACATCGTTACCGTTAATGTCATTGGATAGTTGTTCGACTTAATGTTGGCGCAAGTAATTTTCCCAAAGTATTTAGACCCAAGAAGCCCTGTAGTATATGTACACATCAATGGAACCATTTTCCCCCATACTTTGATTGATCTGGGGGCTGCCATTAATTTAATGACTAAGGACACCATGCTCAAGCTGAATCTCTAGAGATCATTAAGAAAGACCATGACAGCCTTGCAGCTTGCAGACCAATCCACAGTAGCCCCTGAGGGGATTTTTGAGGATGTGATGGTCTCCATTGACTCCTGGGAGTACCCTACATACTTCTTAGTTCTCCAACCTAAGACCAAATTTAATGGTTATCCTCTCATACTTGGGAGGCCTTGGTTAGCCACTATTAATGCCTACATAAGTTATAGGGCTGGAATCATGACTATCAAAAATGGGCATCTATCTAAGTAGTTGGTCCTGTACCCTCCTACATAGCCATCTTTAGAACATGACATACCTTTATGGCTATAAGAGGAGGAAGAAGATGAAGTCTGCTCCTCCCAACTCTATACTCTAGAAACTACCATAGGAGGAGGACAGCTTGATGAAGATGATTTGATTGAACACATACTCCAAAGCCCAACTCCCAACACCATGTCTTTGGAGGAAGTAGTGAAGGAAACAAAGAAAAACCATCAAGTTGATCTATGCTTAGCTTACTCAAACTCTACTTGTGTGAAGACAATAGAATTTGGCCCTGAAAGAGCATTGAAAATCAACCCCTCTCTTTGTACACCAAGAAGAAGAATTATGTAATATGCTAAGAGAGCATGTAGATGCCTTTGCTTGGAATTACAAAGAAATGAAGGCAGTGCAACCCTCAGTGTGTACTCACCACATTTACATCAAATAAGGTTGCAAACCATTCCGACAGCCCCAAAGGAGAATGAATCCAACTCTCAAGGATATAGCCAAAGAAGAGTTACAAAAGTTGTTGGATGCGGGATTCATTTACCCTATCTCAGACAGTGAGTGGGTGTCTCCTCTGGTGTTAGTTCCAAAGAGAAATTGAAAGTGGAGGATTTGTGTTGATTTACAGAGAGTTAAACAAAGCAACAAAGAAAGACCATTTTCCTCTACCTTTCATTGACCAAGTGTCAGATGGCTTGGCAGGGAAAAAGTTATTCTCTTTCTTAGATGGGTTCAAAGGGTACAATCAAATCCAGATTAGCCTAGAGGACCATGATAAAACCACCTTCACCTATCCTTGGGGTACTTTTGCTTATAGGGTCCTTCCTTTTGGTCTATGCAATGCCCCTCCCACTTTCCAGAGGGTAGTCTTGAGTATCTTTACAGAGCTAGTCCACGATGCAGTAGAAATTTATATGGATGACTTCACACCCTATGGGTGTGATTTCCAGGAGGCTCACTCTAACTTGGGTAAGGTGCTGAATAAATGCATTGAAATGAACTTATCCCTTAGTCCCGAAAAATATGAGTCCTTGATGACTGTAGGGACTGTTCTAGGTCACTCAATATTCCAGGAAGGATTGCAAGTAGACCCAAATAAGATAGCCATCATCAAAAGGGTCCCAACTCCAAATAATCAAATGGATTTCAAAATATTTTTAGCTTTAGTCAGATACTATAGGAGATTTATAAACAATTTCAGCAAGATAACTTCTCCCTTATTTGGGTTATTGGCAAAAGACTCTGAATTGTTATGGTCAGAAAGCTACCAAGAATCCTTGGACACCCTCAAGGACAAGTTGACTACTGCACCTATTCTTCGAGGCCCAAATTGGGCTCTTCCTTTTCATATTCATGCTGATGCCTCTCACAAAGCTATAGGAGCATATATTGGCTAGATAGATGAAAATCTACCTTATTCCATTTACTTCATCAGTAAGAATCTATCGAAAGCCAAGTTAAGCTACATAGTGACTAAAAAAGAGCTCCTAGTTGTTATGCATTCATTGAATAAATTTAGGCATTGCATTACTGGATACCAGACATTTTTACATAACGACCATGTTGCAATTAAATACTTGATGAATAAACTTGATGTAAATTCCTAGATTATTAGATGATTACTTTTATTGCAACAATTTGATTTAACTATGATTGATAAGCTTGGCAAGGACAACATTGTTGCAAATTTTTTTATCCACATTGACTTTTCCTGCAGGGGAGGAAGGAATGGTTGATGATCTGTTACTAGATGAACATTTATTCACCATTTCAGTTCTCTCTCCATGGTTTTCTGACATAGAAAACTACTTCGTGTCTACACAATTTCCTCCAAATTTGTCCTCCAAGGAAAAGAGCTGAATCATAAGAAAGAGCACCCCATTCACTTGGATTGTGGGTAATCTCTTCAAGCTAGGCCCGAATCAAATTCTAAGAAGATGCGTTAGGGAGGAGGAAGTCTTTGACATCCTTATGGCATGTCATGATGGGCCTTGTGGAGGTCACTTTGCAACTACAAGAACAACATTCAAGGTACTAAAAGCTAGTTATTATTGGCCCACTCTTCACTAAGATGTGAGGAGGTATACTAGCCAGTGTGATCAGTGCCAAAGGATGGGGAAACCTACCCCAAGGGATGAGATGCCTCTGCAACCTCAAGTGACTTTCGATCCATTTGACAAGTGGGGCATGGATTTCATCGGGCCCATTAACCCTCCATCCAAACAGAAGTAGTACATCAGTGTGTGCACTGACTACTTAATAAAATTGGCTAAAGCCAAAGCCATCAAAGTAGCAACAGAAGAAAACGTGGTTGAATTCTTAAGGAATAATGTGTTTGATATTTCTAGGTACCCTAGAGAATTGGTCACTAATCAAGGTAGTCAATTTACATCTCACGTGATTGAAAATATGTTAAGGCAACACAAGATCAAGCACAGAACATCCACCCCTTACCACCTATAGGATAATGGGAAAGTGGAAGTAACCAACAGAGCATTGGAAGTCATTCTGACTAAGGTGATTAGCAGTAGCAGAAAGGATTGGGAAGTTAGATTAGTTGAGGCAACCTAGGCCTACAATACCACCTAGAAGGCCACCACTGGCTTCACTCCTTATGAGCTAGCATATGGGAAGAGAGCCCTGTTGTCCATCGAATTTGAATACAACACCTTAAGGATGGCAGCACAACTGGATCTAGATATCACCTGGGCACAACAAGAAAGATTGCTCCAGCTGAATGGGTTAGATGAATTTAGGATGCAGGCCCTCCTGCACACAAAAGAGACTAAAGTTCAAAGGAAAATATAGCATGACAAGAATATAAAAGACAAATAGTTTGAAGAAGGTGATTGGGCTTTGCTATATGATTCCCAGATTAAGTATCTACAAAAATCCCTTATGAAAGCAGGAATTCATGAATAGCATCAGCAAGACAGTGATGGTGGTAGAGCAAGTTTCAACTTCCACCCCACCAAGTCCTTGAAGAAAAAAGAGAAAAAAAAATAAAAAATAAAGAGACTCAGTTGAAAACCTCTATGAGGCATATGAGTCCCACTGTTGGGTTGAAAACCCCCTGAGGTGGCCCAAGAGTGTTAAAAAAAAAAAAAAAAAAAAAGTCTTTGGGTGAAAACCTCCTTGGGGGCAGACTAGTTGTTTAAGAAAAAAAAGAGAGGGAAAAGATACAAAAGATGATAATTCTATTTTACAAGTCTTCAAGAGGAGGATTAGCACAGCATTAGGAGGATAGTAGGACCGATAACAGTGATGTTTTAATTCACCCATCTCATATCCTCCATTACCCCCCTAGTCTTCCATCTATGCACGACTCCAGATTAGTTCAAACAAGTTCTGTGTTTTCTACAAGATTCCCTGTAATCATACAGGAGTTTCCTATAGAAATGGCAAGAGATATTGAAAGCCACAAGAAGAGTATTCCAATGGCAAGGTGGTGACACAATACTGTGTCTAAATGAAAAAAAAAAAAAAAAAAAAAAAAAAAAAAAAAAAAAAAAAAAAAACATTTACGTGACCACACCATAGCCAATACCCTTCATCACCATGTCATTCTTGTATCCATCAAAGAAATCAATTCAAAAAAAAATTATTACAAAAAAGAAGAGAAGAAAAAAAACAAAAAAAGAGAGAAAAAAGGAAAGAGGAGGCATACCCAAGAGTGACATCCCTCACCTACCATTCCATACCCCCCTTATCCACTCATTTCAATGCCCCTTCTACTTCAAAGCTGAGAAAAATGTGAGATTTTAAGGGAAAGGCAACTACAAGACATCTTGTAGACATCTTGTAGGAAATCTTGTAGCAACCTATCCCACAAAAGAAACCACAAAGATTGCATCCATCTTTAGCAGAGGGAATACAAGGATAAGGAAGCTCCTCTAGAGCTTAGTAGCAATAGGAAGATGACCAACAACAAGGTCCAGCACCTACACATCATCAAAAAGGAACAAAACATCAAAAGAGGAAATACACTGTGAAAATATGCAGATTTAAAAGCACAGCAAAGTGGAACCACTCCCCAGTATGCATCATCAAAGAAGAAAAGGACCCACAAGTATGTCATCTTACCAATTCTCTCTCATAAGTACGATATGATCAAAATTATAGGAATAATACGAGAGTTGATTTTATAAGTGAAGGTGGCCAATTAACTTGGCCACCCTTGGTTAGATAACGAGAAGAAAAGGGTTAGACCATTACACACGTGGAAAAGGTCAAATCAAAGGAAAAGGGGAATGAATCCAAAAATGGTTAAGTTACGGAGGATAAGAATGGGAGATGATTACGAGGTAAGGTAAAATGATGGGCTGGTGATGGGACCAACGGTCCAAAAGAAGGAGCTCGTACTCGCCCAGCCAACACACCGCCCCACACGATCATCAATAAATAGAAATAAAACACTGATTTCCATATGAAGAAAGCAAAGGAAACTTCGAGGATTCATCAAACGAAGAGGTTACTATATACATTCCTGAAATAGCACCTACAGGAAATAGTCAACATCTACAACAAGCAAGAAACCTACAGGATATAGAGATATTGGCCTACAGAGCTATCAGTGGACACTAAGGGCAATCAAATCAAGGGTTAACATCAACAGAACATAGAAAATTGTGTTAGGTTCCATACCTTCCATATTTTCCATTTACAAAGAATAAATCCTCAATTCAGTTAGGAATTTTCAATGCATCTCAGGATAGAAAGATTGTATTGCATGTCACTAAGAGTTAAATTCCAAAAATTCCTCACCTACCAAAAGTCTTTAATTGTATCCACACAAACCTCAAGAATTACCAGGAAAAGATGATGGGGGGTTTCAATAAGAGAGAATCGACCAACACAAAAAGAATCCACCAGCATCCTCCTGTGGTGGAAATTTTTACAAGGCATTAATGGATGGGGTTCTTTGAGAGGATGAGAGGATATGATGATGATGTGGCCAAAGAATTTTCCCTCTCACTCATACCCCTCAATAGAGCTAGTTCCACTACTATAGTGAAGGGTTTATCAGTAGCAATTACCCCTGAGGTTATAATCAGAATAACTACACTCCCCCTAGAGTTACATGGAGAAAAGAGGACAAGACTAACAACACCCTTGCAAAGAAAAGTTTCTTTTTGGAAGGAGAAGAGCTAATTGAAGACAAAAATGGGCTAGGAAGGAAAGAATTCCATACCATTCGAATGAATTCAATTACCATATCATCAAATATATGTCATATGAGGGGAGATATAGTGTAGTGTATGGAGACCACTTCAGACTCCTCCAAGAACTGAGATTTGGAGAGAATAGGCCTCCTCATAACAGACTGAGTATACCCTATTTTCTTCTACAATCCATGATAGATATGAGCATCAAGGTGAAAGAGGAAAAACATCAACAACTAGCCCATCATGGGTTTATCAAACTCATCCTTGAAGATGTTCCACAAAACTTAAGATTCCCTATTACATGGACAACATTTACAGACATGCAGGAAGAAGGAGAAATTCAAGCTATTGAGTATGACATAAGCCCTATTGCTAGTGAGGGGGAAGAAGAAAAATAGGATCAAAAGGAAGAAGAGACAGAGGAGGAGAGTGAAGGAGAAATAGAGGAGGAAAAAAAAAAAGAAACAGACGAGAAAAGTGAAGAAATAGAGGAAGAAAAAGAATAGGAAGCAAGAGACAAAGAAGAGGATGAAAAATAAAATGGAAAATAGGATGAAGGAAAGAAGGATGAATAGAAGTTTGAAACTCAAGGCAGAGAAGAAGAAGAATCACCAAGGGTGTCTCCAAATTCTACAGAAAAAGAGGTAGCAACTTCTCTAACTGCCTAAGTACACATGTCAAATCAAAGGGAAAGAGATGGAGACAAACCCCACTTTAATTCAGGACAAGAAAAAGCACCAGGATTAGACAAGGGAGAACTCAAACCCCTACCAAAACTCCAATTGTCATAGAGGACTCACCAAAACAACAAGAAAAGGAAACCCCTCTAAATAAAAATGAAGGAGAAGGAACATCAAAAAAATATTCTCCCAAGCCTCCAATCACCTATGTTAGGAGGCCTGTCAGAAGGTCAGCCACATCAAAAGGAAAAGGTATCCTATAGGAGACACAATCAGACCTACAAGAAGCACAGACAATCCTACAGGAAACTCTATCAAACCTACAGGAAACACAGAAAAGGGACTAGGAAGGAATTACTCAACAAGAAACAAAGGAAGAGGGCCAAGAACTGAAGGAACCTAGACCATAGCAAAACCTCAGCTCCTACTACAGGTTCATTGAAGGAGGTAGGGTGATACCACAGAAGTTTTCCATTCCTCTATTCTTTGAACTTGAAAAAGATAGGGCAAGGACACATAGGTGGATGCAAATTTCAAAATCAAAAGGGGTAGAGAATGTAGGCCACATGGAGGAGAAATTGTAGGAGATGGGTAGAGAACTCAGCATCATAAGAGACATAGAAGCAATAATGAAATCTCAGTTAGAGTTTGAGAACACATGGCTAAGGAAGCAGCTACAAGAAAGGGAAATCCAATTAGCAACTATGTCTAGTTTATCCATGGAGGCAATCTAGTGCAGGATGCCAGCAAATTCATATGCCTTATATCTCAAGGAACAATGGCTACAATTCCAGATAAACACCCTAGCACAAAGAGGAACTATGCCTTTCCAATACTACAGAAAATTCATTGACCTCTATGATAAAATAACCTTGGAGGATAGAGCAAAGATATATGATTCCTACCTCTACAATTTAGCCTTGACAGATTTAAATATGTAGGACACAAACCCAAAGCTAGGGGACTTGCAATTAATGGCCTTGGCATTTTGGATGAATCACGAGGAGGCAAGAGCTACAAAGATGAAAAAGGTATTGGAAAAAGAAGAGGTAGAACCCCTTATGATCAGAGCAAAACATTCTAACCCAATGGATATCATCAACACTCACAACCTCATTGCAAATGACCCCAATCTTGCACCAAGGTACCTTGTTGTAAGAGAACAGATAGTCACACACTTTGAATACATGCTAAGATTGTTAGGAGATGATAGCCAACAAGTCTGCCAAAGGAGATGGAACACCTTAACTTACAGCCTACAAATTAGAGAATATCATTCTCCTGAAAGAATGAGGGAGGCACTAAATAGAACCCCAATGTATAAGCAAGCATTGCAAAGACTCAAAGTCAATTGGATTGGATTGAGGCTCAGTCCACCATTTCTTTTAGGAATGTTGGAAGGAAGAAAAGAAAAATAAGAAAGAAACCAGTGGGAGGAGATAGAGAAGAATGCAGGGTTTTATTCACAAGAGAGAGAGGCTACAGTAGAATCATGGGATGTCAGGGAAGCCACCAAAGCAATGAAGGACATGGACATTGATTGAGTTTCTCAGAGGATGAGAAACACTTTCAGTAGGGGGTGATGATGAGGCTCATCATTGAGTAAAATATATGGACCTTAATACACCTCCAAGCTTACAAAAATCAACTCTTCTCATAATTATTTACATGTTTTAATTATATTTTTCTTAATGAGATGAGTAAAAGTAAGATGTTATGTCTAGTGGTCTAATGTGCATTGATTGCAGGTTTTTGGGAGAAAATTATGGCTAATTAGAGTGCAAGAACTCGAATGAGACAAGAAGGAGAGAATTATAGGAGATATATCTCCCGCATTAAATGCTCACTCACTTGAAGATCTCTCAATCAAATCACAGCAGCTCGGAGTTGCAGGCAACTGATTCATGAGGATCATTGTCAGCCAAGCCAATGATAGTTAAGAACCAGTTAATATCAAGATTGGAAGCCAAGCCTCTCTAGATTTAAGGAATTCATTGGCAAATTCTGTTGTATAAATAAAGAGGCCTAGAGCCTCATTAGGATTCGAATTTTTTATGCAAGATAGCTAAGAAGTTTTTGAGTTGAAGGATTGTGACCAAACATTGTTATGTATTTTTTGATATGTTAATGAAAATGAGCATCATTCCCTTGATCAAACACTGAGTTGACTCAAAGGGTTGAAGCTCCTAGGTTAGGGCCCAACCCTAGTAGCAGAGGTTCCTCTTGTTGTACATGTATGCTTAGTATCTCGTAGATTAGTTGTTAAATTGATTTTGGTGTTGTTAAATTTCAAGTATTGGTATATTTGATTAGTTTTCTTCCATTTGTGCATAGCTCTGATAGTAGCATTATAAAGATAAGAAAATATTCAAAAAAGGTTGATAGTAGGTGGCTCTTACCTCATTCCTCCCTTCAGGGATCATTGTAGGTTTTAACCCCATACAAAAATTACCTGCATACAAATTCTAAAACACAGAAAATAAACAATGTGAGAGCGTAACACATAAAACACATATACACAGAGATTTTCCCTGGATCCCAAAACCGGGACTACCAGATTAATTTTTCATTATGTTCCTTTTAATGTTACAATACATATATATACATGTCGAAGCATCCAATACCATGGACCAAAAAACCATCGCACCCAAAACCATGCACAAAAACCATAGGTAGGTTCGCCCCACCTAATATAGGGTCCAAAAAAAATATTCTTCAAGGTGCTGCCCCAAACCCCCTATGACCCCCCCGTTGCGCAATCAACACAACTAGGGGGGGCTCCGCCCCCCCTCTAACCCCCCGAATAACTAGAGCGGCTAGTCGTGGAAAGAATATAATACAACCTAACAACTGTGGCTTGAGGAACAACTCCCATTCAACCCAAAAAAAAAAATCTAGTTTCTTATGAAATTTAGGGTTCTTCTACTAATTAGGTCATCCACTTTTAGTTTACGAAGATAAGTTGCAGTTTTCATTTCTGATATCTTAAGTGTTGTATTAGATTTCATGTTGCTTTCATAATAGGTTTCAAGCATTTCCATGCATGAACTTGGCAAATAAATGATGCAAATTTTGTTTTCTTATATTTTTTTAAATCCTTCTTGTTTTGAGATGATTTATGGATAATTTCCATCAATGATGTATATGTTGTAGGAGTTTCTACATTGCAAGAAGACCTTATGTCATCAGCCTCAACCAAACCATATCCACCCATGATCGCCAAGGTCCACTAAGTTCTCAATTCGAAGTATCATTTTACAAAGACAACTTGCCAAGCTTATTGAGAAAATCCAACCATCATAAATCTTTGGTTTGATTTCTGAGTGTCTTCCAACCACTCCCTTTCCTGATTTCTTCCATTCCTCACCTTCCCTAATCTCCATACACTTTCCAAATCACTCCGTATGCTTTTGGCCTGCTCTTGTAGGAAAATAGGGGATCCTGTAGGTGAACTAGGACATCCTGTAGGAAAACCTGTAGTGGACTGTTTTGAGCCTGATTTGTGAAAAAAGCATCATGAAAGCTAGGAGAAGACCCCTGCTTGCCTCCCAAGCCATATTACCCATTGTGCTTATCTCCCTCCACACCTATCTCACCTTCCATGCAACCAAGAAAGATTAACATTCATATTTTTACAAAAAGATAAAAAGAAAAAGGTTGTTATGTTTATTCATGCACATAGTAGTTAAGTTCTTGTTTATATCAGATTCCATGCTTAGGGTAGTTAAGGTTTCACATGTGTTAAATTACAATTCTTTTGAAATCAAGGTACATTAACAAAAAACTAGATAAGTTATGTGTTTTAGGCATCTATTTCAGTCTTTCATTACTATAGTAGGTAGCATTTCAATTATCTCAATTAGGGCAAAATTTTCCTTTCTCAATGTTGAAAATAATACTGAGAGGGGGGGTGAATCAGTGTTATCAGGATAATTATTCTTTTTCAAAACAACTGTTGTACGCTACTTCAATTTAATAAACCAGCGTATGTACGCGATTATGAATAAGGAAACCCGCGTATACAGAACATGCTTTTACTTTACTTAATCTTTCAGATGATGATTGTTAGTCAGTGATGCAAAATCAAATAACAGTATCCAGAGACAGTAAAACAGAGCAGAAAGATAATCACACACAGAAACACCAAATATAAGGTGGAAACCCAATGTGGGTGAAAACCACCTGCTGCAATTCGTTTCTATCTTTCTTTAAATTAGAAACTTCTGTTTACAATGTACTGGTGCAGTCCTTTACCAGTACGCAGGCTGCAACCTGCAGAGAGCTACAACTCTCTCTCATTTTCAGCTTTCCTGGAAGGGAGCTACAACCCCCTTTGCTCTTGCACTAGCCAAGATACTAGTACGTAGGTGCTGGCCTACAGAAGGCTACAACCTTCTCTTTCTTCCAGGGACCACTTTTCATCAATTTTCAAACTGGATCCACAATCATCAAGAATCAACCAATCTCCTTTCCACCAACTAGATCTGAAACAAGTAGATACTCCTTTGACAGCTGAACACAGAAAACTGTACCAGAAACCATATAGCAGAAACAGAACCCAAAACCCAGCAGCAATAAGCAGAAACAGCCAGATCACAACTTAAGGAATATACGCAATTTTAACAGTCTGCAACTTGTGTTCATATGCCTATTAGTATGGAACAACCTGCGTATACGCGTCTTCACTTCACTTAAACAGCGTGTATACGCGCCTTCGCTTCACTAAACCTGCGTACAGATCTATAAAGGACAATACACTCTTCCAGATATTCAATCACTAGATAACCCAGATTATTAGACTTATAGATCAGACGAGCGCCACATCAAGCAGATCAAAATCAAACAGAGATACTATCATTAAGCTTAAAGATTAT
>APFE030354651.1:58358-122297 GCA_000404065.3 Pinus taeda | reverse complement strand
ATGAATAGACCTTGTCCTTCCTTTGTGCTAAAGTCCCTCCTTCCTTCAGATCCAGATCTGCATCACCATCCAATATACCAGCTCTAGCACTTTCTTAGATCTTCAATTATAATTCAGATAGTCATTTGCCACAAGATCTCCTTCCTCTTTTATAGTCCTAGGCCTTCCCCAATACCACGGTTCAAAACCATAATATTTCAAAACCATGAACCCAAAACAGTGGATCGACACAATTGACGAGACGCCATGGTCCAAAACATAGGTTCAAGTTCCAAGATCTAACTGCCATGGACCAAAAGAATGATCACCCACATATACGCGCTTGTTTAAAGTATAACCCGCGTGTATATGCGCCTTTGTCTAGATGAACCTACGTATATGACTTTTTCTACTTTCTGAGTGCCTGAACTGAGATCTGTTTACCAAAGAAGGTTTCCATCAAGGACAACACCTGTGCCATAGCTCCAAACCTGTGCCATAATGCCAACACTCAATTGGTAATAAAACTTCTTCTAAATCAATAGAATGTTGGTTTGAGAAACCCTAGTGGTCTATCGCCCCAGCTCAGCAATGAAAAAGAGTGGACCCATTACATCTATTTGTGTATACAGCACTGTCACCTCCAAGTTTGTACGAACCCCGGGTTGATGAGTAAAGTTGGTAGCCCCAGGAGTTGCAACATTCTTGCTGCAATATTGGTGCTCATCATATTTCTTGTAGGGTTTTGAACTGGAAATTTTCATTTTTTTATTGTCAATGATTGATACTTGTAGTTCTTACATGTTGTTGGAAATAATACAAAGGAAAGGTGTTTGTTATGAAACCAGCTCACAAAAATATATAAAATATAGATCAATGCCTTAGAAATAAGCCTCTTCAAGGGGGAAACCTCCTTACATTACACAAATGAACAATTCTTGGATGATACAAATGACGAGACCTCCTTTCTATATATAGGAGTCTAAGGGGTCATAATATAATCAGGGTCGAGATAACAATAATAATGTAAGGGCAGAATAATAACAATATGGGCTTCTATGGGGCACAATAATAACAAAATGGGGACTACATGGGCATAACAATATAATAAGAGGGTTGCACTAATAACAATAAGGGGTTACACTGGTAGTTTAGAGACCTAACATGCCCCTCTCCTTCAAAAAGTGTTGTCCTCAATGCTTGAGTAGTTCTTAATGCTTTTGTATAAAATTCTTGTCCTCCCATGTGGAATCTTTAGCGGGTAAGTTCTTCCACTTGATGATATACTCTGAAATTGATCGATTCCGTAGTTGTCGAGCTCTTGTTTCTGTGACTGCTCTAGGTTCCAATATTATTTTTCCTTCCTCGTCAAGTTCTAGCAATATTGTTTGAACTGGGATATTCTGCAACTTTTGAATGAGTGGCCACACTTCTTAGTGCTTCTTCCATTCATCCCTTGCTTCATTTATCCAATCTGGTTGGATAATAGAAATAGCACAAAATAATGCTTCCACATCCTCATCCTTTCTTGAGAGTGCATCTGCAACAACATTTTGCTTCCCTTTTTTGTAGATGATTTCAAAGTCATAACCCAACATATTTGTGACCCATTTTTTTTGTTCTTCTAAAGATGATATTTGTTCTAAAAAGTATTTAAGACTATCATAATCCATTTTTACCTTGAAGTGTCTTCCCATTAGGTAAGGTCGCAATTTCTTAATTGCATCTAGTATTGCCAATATTTCCTTCTCATAAATAGATTTCTTGAGATGTAGCCATAAAAATACCCAATCGCCTACATCAAAACTTCTTTCACTGCGATGTTGATATGCCTGTTGTTTCATTTGATTCTACACCAAAGTGGCGTTATCCTTTAAAAGTTGGAGAACTTTTTGTTGGTGCTCGATATGATCTTTCACTGCTTGAATCTTTTTCTTCTTGATATGTACTTCTATCTTGAGAGTTTGAGGAGTGGTAATTTCTTCTAATGCATTACAGGATATGGTCGGATTCATTTCTTGATGCCCGAAGTGATATTTCACTTCTTGAACATTTTTCTTCTCGATATGTCCTTGTATATTCATAGTTTGAGGAGCGGTGATTCCAGCCAATGCATTACAAGATATGGTCAGATTCATTTCTTCTTTCTCGATGTGATATTTCACTTCTTGAACCTTTTTCTTCTTGATGTGTCCTTCTATATTGAGAGTTTGAGGAGTGGTAATTCTTGCCAATGCTTTACAAGATATGGCCAGATCCATTTCTTCTTTCTCTGTGGTTGGTTCCTAGTGTATATCCTCTTCTTTTGACGTTTCTTGATCATTTTCTTCCTCCTCTTCACAATCAATGTAAATTAATTTCTTCTCAGCACACTTGTGACCTTTAATGTATTTCTTATCACAATTGTAACAAAGTCGTTTTGCTATTTTTTCTTCCAATTTTTGTGGTGTCAACCTTGTAGGTTGTGGAAGGCTAGGAGAAACAACACTTCTATATTTATAGTTATGAGGGGTAGACTTCCTTGTTACCATTATTTTTCTTTCCAATTTTCTTTCCAACATGAATTCCTTCTCCAGTGAATCAGGTCCACAAAGACAAACCTCATGTTGAATGTTATCCTTTACAGTCCCTATGGAGACATCCATCCTCTACTTCTCTAGAATACCATTTTTCCTTATATTCAATTTTTGAAAGTCCTCAATGTGCTTTTTCATTGACCAGTTTTGTTTGAGATTTATCAATTGGCTAAAGAAGGTGTTTCTCTTTGTATCCTCATAATGTGCTATCGTTTCCTCCATGAAAATTGACCACGTAACAAGTGGTTTACGAGACAAAGCCCTTTATACCATAAAAATTGATTCGATTATAAATAATTAGATGCAATACATACCTTTTGTAACAATGGTAAACCATGTAGATCAAAATACTTCTCCATCTATAGTATAGAATTTACTAGATCCTTGCCATCAAACTTCCTCATCTCGTTTTTTCTTGATTTTAGGTGCTCGATCTTGAAATGACTATAACTCTGTAATTTTGGATCTTTAAGTTCTGAAATTTTGGCCTGTAATATCCCTTTGAGACCTCTTTCTAAATCCTCAAGTCTGATCGCAATTGGATTCCCAAAGAAATATTTATTCCCAATCTCCCGCGATGACCTAATTATAGACTAGTTCAGTAGAGTGAACTTGTACGATGTTCCACGTGTCACTGTTTCAACATTAGGTTCTGAAACTTATACCCAACTAAATACAGTCTGTCCTCTTTCTATAACTTATGAAATTTCAATCTGTTGCTCAGAGAGAAAGGTATGACTATTTTCCCAAGGTCACTTGTTTAGGATGTAATTCAAGAGTCTACAAAAATCCTAACTTCCACAGATCATATATCCGAAAATATAGCGAAACAAGATCTAAAATTTGGACCTGAGATTCAATCCGATTTATTCTCAAATGGGATTTTGTTTTTTCTTTTGAAACATCGCAGGAAAAAAGTTATTGTGAAAATTCCACGATGACCTATTTGGAGCAACGAAACCCTAAAATCCAAAGCTCTTATACCAAATGTTATGAAACCAGCTCACAAAAATATATAAAAGACAGATCAACGCCTTAGAAATAAGACTCTTCGAGGGGCAACCTCCATTACATTACACAAATGAACAATTCTTGGATGATACAAATGACAAGACCTCCTTTCTATATATAAGAGTCTAAGGGGTCATAATATAATCAGATCCGACATAACAATAATAACGTAAGGGCACAATAATAACAATAGTGGGCTTCTATGGGGCACAATAATAACAATATGGGGACTACATGGTCACAACAATATAATAACGGGGTTGTATTAATAACAATAAGGGGCTACACTAGTAGTATAGGGACCTAACAATGTTACTAGGAATTTATCCCTTTTAGCCTAGTAGACACATTAATTATTTTTGTCTTGGTGACATTTCTAAGTTATATTAATGTCATGGGTGTAAAAGGTACTTAAGCGTTGTACCTTGTACTTTTCTAATATTAAAGTCACTTGTACTTTATAAAGTGACTTTATATGTAAAGTACTAAGTGTACTTTTCTAATATTGAAGTGAGTTGAAAATTCACTTTATGAGAAAAATAGAAAACGGTACACAGCTTGAAAAAGGTATTAGGAGGCTTTTAAGTAATGGGGCCAATGTGTGAGGGGGGTAAATTGGAAGAGTTAATCTCAACCACACATCTTGAGATTTGGATATTAAATCTCATCCATTGGATCCTAGGTTTAGGGATTCAATATTTTCTAAGAGACAAAAGGAGAAAAGGGAGGCTCATTCTTCACTTCACACTTGAGAGAGCATGAGGAGAAGTTAGGAGAGGAAAACTTCATGAAAGAGGAGAGAGCATGCAGCTAGAGGAGGGATCACATTCCAAGGAGAAAGACACATCCACTACAACAAAAAAATAGAGGAGATTTGGCAGCTACAATAGGCACAAAATTTGAGGCAAAGAGAGGCATGAATTTCGAGGAGTACGCTACAAAAAAATTGAGAAAAAAAAAGCTTGAATTTCAAGGATTTCTAGGCATGAAATTCAAGGAAGCTTTGGATGTTTTCAGACCCTAAATTTGAGGAATGAATTTGGGGAAAACAGGTTGAGGATAGTGTGAAATTTGAGGAGGTTTTTGGCTATTGTATGGCATGATTTTCAAGGAAGAAAAGTCACCTTCAGGAACATAATTTGAGGTTGGGTTTAGAAAGAATTTCGAGGCCGAGTCTAGGCACAAATTCCAAGGAGCTGAGCTATAGAAGAATGCAGAAATTTTGGGCACCAAATTTTCTAAAAATCTAAATTATTCGGTGGGCACAAATTTCCAGAATTTGTAATAAACACTACAGCAGAAAAAGGGAGATAAGTACAGTGAATTTGTGTACTTGTTTTGTAATTTCTTGAGCAATAAAATCCTCCTTTGAAGACTAGTTTTCCCCAAGAGGGTGTGGGGTTTTTCCAGGGTCACCTTGAACAAAAATTAAGGTCTCACACGCTTGAATGCTTGCCTAAATTTTGTATTATTTTCAGCTAATAGGAAAAGTGAAAATTACTAGTACTCAAATTTTTACAATTAATGCATTCTGAAATTTATATCAGCATGACAAAACATGTGGGTTGGGCCAAATAAACACATGCAAACCTGTAAATTGGGGTAAGGGTGAAAATCATTAATTTTCTACATGGTATTAGAGCCAAGTTGAGGCTTAAATCTTCATTTTCAATTAGCTGATAAAGAGGGAAGAAAGCTACCAATGTCTTCAAATATTGAACCATACCTTTGAAACTTTTCCAAAAACACAAAGACTTCATCATTTCAGAGGGAGAAGGTTCTAGCATCTACCTTTGCTTCATTTTTTGTGTTGTGGGGTTATGGCTATTGGGTTGAGAGTAGAGGATAGATTGATGGGGGCTGAAAATTTTGGCCCATGGAAGGAGAGGATCATGCTTTTACTAGAGTATGTGGAAGTGTGGGATGTTGTTGAAGCAGTTGTGAAAGCACCCATTGATCCAGCTTAGTTGATGGAATTCAACAAGAAGAATGTGAATGCAAAGAGGATCCTTCTAGATACCATCAAGGACCATTGATTCCCTCATGTTTCAAGGATGATATATGCATATCAGATGTGGGAGTCCATGGTTTATTTGCACCAAATTTCTAATCAGAATAGGAAGATGGTGTTGAGACAAAAACTACGCAATTCCAAGATGACCAAGACTGACAATGTCACTTCTTTCCTCATCAGAGTCTCATAGGTGAAGGATGCGTCATATGCTATTGGAGAGACTGTTCCATAGGAGTAGTTGGTTTGGATTTCTTTAGAGGGATTCATCGAGAAGTAGGATAGTTTTTTCTAAAGAGAACTTTCCTAATTAGAGGAGGATGTGGGACAATTTCCTCCAAGAGGAGATCAGGAGGAGTATGAAAAGTGGCAACAGGAGTGGTGTGGGAGGTGAAGAGGAGAATGTTTCTATTGTGGCAAAGGGAAAGAAGGGCAAAAATATTAAGAAGGGGTCTTCTAGTGGAGAAAAGTAGGATAAGGGGAAGCAGAAGGCTAAGGAGAAGGACATGAGAAAATTGAAATGTTTTTCTTGTGGGAAGATGGGTCACTATGTTGTTCAATGTCCCAACAAGAAGGTTAAGAAGAAACAAGGAGTTTTAGCTTTAGCAGATGTGGATGATTTTGTGGCTATGTTTGATTTAGAGTGTGCTTTGGTGGTGAGTTTAGACACTCATGTCACTTATTCCCATGCATAGTTCATAGACAATGGAGCATCATGTCATATGACCGGAGCTAGAGAGCACTTCATGAGCCTTTTGGAGGATGGAATTGACTTGAAGGTTGTGCTTGGAGAAAAATCCAAAGTCAAGGTGGCAAGTATGGGGACAGTTTCATTTCAGAAGGAGTCATCACCTCCTCTAAAGGCGACATATGTTCTTTATGTTCCATGGTTGAAAACAAGTTTGATATCAGTTTCCAGCTTGGAGGACAGGGGATATGAGGTATTGTTATGGAAGGGAAAAGTGTTGATATATCCTAGAGGATCCAATATAGATTTTTCTCATGTGATTGGAGCTCATAGTGGGAGACTATACAAACTCATGTTTCATTCTCTTTGCACTATGGTAGTGCAGACCAGCAGCAATGATTTATGTGAGCTATGGAATAAGAGCATGGTCCACTTGCACCATGGAGCTTTCAGATGTTCAGGGACATGGTTTATGGGTTTCCAAATTTCATCACTGAGCATAATTATGGGTCTAGGGGTGTGATTTGGGAAATTACACCAAGTCACCTTTCCAAAGCGATGACAACATAGCTGCAGACATCCTTGATTTTATTCATTCTGATGTATGTGGCCCTTTTTCCCATGTCTTATTGAGTGGATATGAGTACTATGTGACATTCATTAATGACCACTCCAGGAAGACCTGGATTTACTTCCTGAAGACCAAGGGTGATTTCTTCCAATGATTTTGACAGTTTAAGGATCTTGTGTAGAACTCGACAAGGAGGAAGATCGGGGTGTTGAGATAAGACAATGGGGGTAAGTACACTTCAAAAGAGATAAGATATTTTTGTGGGAGTGTTGGCATCAAGAGGGATCTCAATGTGCCTTATAACCCTCAGCAGAATGGGGTGGCAGAGAAGAATAGCAAAACCATTATGGGTGCAGCTAGAGCTATGTTGCATTATCATAGTTTACCTTTCTTCTTGTGGGATAAGGCGTGTAACACTATTGTTTATTTTCATAATAGGATCCCACACAAAGTCTTGGGGAGCAAGACTCCTAAGGAGATATATACTGGAAAGAATTCAGAAGTTGGGTACATTAGGATATTTGGGTGCCTTACATATTCGTAAGTCCCTAAGGAGAAGAGGATGAAGTTTGAAACCATAGCAAAGAGGGGTATCCTAAAGGGTTAGAGTGAGACCAACAGAGCCTATCGCATATATCATCCTGCACAGAGGAATGTACTCTTGAGGAGGGATGCGACATTTGAGGAGGAGAGGGATTTGAGGAGGTCTCGGGATGTTGATCAGGAAGAGAAGCAAGCTCCTCGGCAGGGGACCACACCATAGGTTTCAAGTGCATCATGTAGTACATCAGGATCAAGAGGTTCACCTTCTTCAGGGGTGACAAGTTCAGAGGGTACAGTTTCACCTAGCATAGGATCACCTGGTGTAAGACCATCATACATAGTATCTCAGAGTTCAGGATCTCCTTTGGTTATTTCAAAGCCTTCCTCACCTAGAGGAGAGGCATAAGTTAAGGATTTTCCCATACCACCACAGGAGACTAATATAGGGAAGAGGAAGCTAATATGGCTTCAAGAGACAGTGAAGGAGGCTCAGGAGGTAGTGGGGAGACCCAAGTGGTCATTGAGGGAGAGTAGACAGCAAGAGAGGTTGGTGGCTTCATGGCAGATGTTTTTGAGATAGAGCCAACTAGTTTTGAGGTCGGTAGACAAAAAATCTGGGGGGATGCCATGGTGGATCAGTATACCTCTATCATGAAGAATGATGTCTGGGAGTTAGTGCCATGACCTAATGATAATTAAGTTGTGACTTCTAGATGGCTCTACAAGGTCAAATATGTTGCATATGGTAGCATTGAGGAGTTAAAAGCATGGTTTGTGGCACGGGGGTTCTTACAGGTAGAGGGAGTTGACTATGAGAAGACCTTTGCACTAGTTTCTCATCATAATTCTATTAGAATAGTGATATATATATAACAACTGAGATGGCTTGAAGGATTCACTAGATGGATGTGAAGACCACCTTTCTCAATGGTGTTATACAAGAGGAGGTGTACATTGAGCAACCTGAGGGCTTTGAGTTGCATGGGAGGGAGTCTCATGTATGTAGGCTAAAAAAAACCTTGTATGGACTAAAGCAGGCACTAAGGAGATGGTACGAGAGGATAGATTCATACTTACATCAGATGGGATTCCAAAATAGTGACGCAAATCTGAACCTATACTTTATCTTGGTAGATGATGATCCATTCATTCTAGTATTGCATGTGGATGACTTTTTATCACAGGGGAGGACAATCTCATCTAGCACTACAAGAGAGATCTTGCTTTAGAGTTTTAAATGACTGATATGGGGTTGATGCATTACTTTTTGGGGTTGAAGTTTTGGCAGGAGGATGGACACATCTTTGTGGGCTAGGGCGGTTATGCAAGAGATATCTTGAGGAGATTCCATATGGATGGTTGTAGGCCTATGGCTACTACTATGATCACCAACTGGAAGAAGCTTCATGATGTTGATTATGAGTTGGTGGATCCCACCTTGTATCATCAGATGATCAGTTCAATGATGTATCTGGTCAACACTAGACTGGATTTTGCAGTCAACTCATTGAATCAATTTATGATGGATCACAGGAGAGTACACTAGGTGGTTGCAAAACATGTGTTGAGGTACTTACAAGGCATAATGGATTGTGGGTTGGACTATATCAGATGTGATGGGGTTAGATTGATTGGTTACAGAGACTCAGATTGGGATGGAAGTGTCAATGATCGGAAGAGCAATTCTAGTTGTTGTTTCTTATTGGGCTCGGCAGTTGTGTCATGGTTTAGCAGGAAACAAAATTTAGTGGCATTGAGTAGTGCAAAGGCAAAGTATATGGCAGCTAGTAAGGCAGGGTGCGATGAATTATGGCTTCGCAAGATGATTCATGGTCTATTTGGTCAGATGTTGAGACCATCTATGATTTACTATGAAAATTAGAGTTGTATTAAACTCTCTGACAATCCTGTATTTCACGATTAGTCAAAACATATAGAGATCAAATACCACTTCATCAGAGACTAGGTTTAGTGAGGGGCAGTGAAGCTTGAGTATATATCCATTGATGAGCAAGTAACAGACATTCTCACCAAGTATTTTCCAAGAGGAAAGCATGTTTTCTTCAGAGACATGAAGGGAGTGGTGAACAACACCTTCCTTGGTAAGAGGGAGTGTTGGAAATAGTATCAATGAGAGGTGTCACTAGACATTTACCCCTTTTAGCCTAGTAGACACATTAATGACTTTTGTCTTGGTGATATTTATGAGTTATATTAATGTCATGGGTAAGTTACTTAAAAGTGTGGTACCATTTACTTTTATTATATTAAAGGCACTTGTACTTTATAAAGTGACTTTATGTGTAAAGAACTAAGTGTACTTTTCTAATATAAAAGTGAGCTGAAAAATCACTTTATGAGAAAAATATAAAAAGGTACACAACTTGGAAAATGTACTAGGAGGATTTTAAGTAATGGGGCCAATGTATGATCGGGGTCAATTGGGAGAGTTAATCTCAACCACACATCTTGAGATTTCGAGATTAAATATCATCCATTGGATCTTAGGTTTAGGTTCTAAGAGATAAAAGGAGAAAAGGGAGGCCCATTCTTCACTTCACACTTGAGATAGCATGTGGATAAGAGAGGAGAGGAAAAATTCATGAAGGAGGAGAGAGCTTACAGCTAGAGGAGGGCTTGAATTTTGTTGCGATGGGGTCCCCTGGGTCAGTTTTGGGGTTAAAATAACCCAAGTTTTGATATATTTTTGTAAATAATGTAAAGTCTCCATGATTTGTGTATGTGGAATGCGTAGATGATTAGGAATCAAAGGGATTTTAGCCCCGTGGTTATGTAAAGTTTGAGTCGGTTTTGAGATCCACCCATGATTCGCAAACCATGGGATTGTATCTAAAAGGCTATAAATAGGAGTGTCTTAGACAGTCTAAGGCAGATGTCTAGGTGGATAACGAATGGAATCTTAGAAATGATAATGCAAAGAAGTTGGTCTAATAGGATAGAAAGGCTTTGCAACTGAGTGCGCAGCGGACTAAGTAGAGTTCGTAGTTGAGTGCGCGGACCCCTACAGCTAAGTTCGCATGCTAGTTTTGAGTTTGTAAAGTTGCACTGAAGATAAATAAATAAATGTACCGAAGAAATCTTATGTATATCTGTTTATTTATGTTTACATATGTTTACGATATATGTTGTGGATGAATAATGCGTTTATGAAATATTGATCTAATGATGCGTAATTCTCTTGAATAAGTCTTAATAAATGTATGTAATGCATGTAAAGTACTTTCACGAAGACTATGACGAATTATGTTATGTTTACTAAATAACTTAAGTATATCTACGTGAACACTAATTTAGGATTGTTCTCTAATGTGCATAAGAGGATAAATAAATGTTAAGGGTTCGTAAACGTAGATCGTAAACCTTCGCAAAGGTCTGGAGATCGTTTGAATAGAGTTGTAATACTGAGCCCTAAGAGCTTATCGATCTGCACGAAGGCAAAACTAAGGCACTAAAAGAAATCACACTCATCTCTGGATGTAGAAACTTTGTTCTTGCATCCCCCCATACTGCTTCGAGCGAGGCTATAGCCTGCGCTACGTGGGTTGTTTCCGAAAGGGCCAGTAGTGTAGGGATTTGTTGGTTGGTGCAACTAACTCTGAACCTGGTTTAGGACCCCCTAAGCCAAAAAACGGCTTCGTCACTGGGACCCGGATCTGTTTGAAAGAGATGTGTGATGTCGCATCACTAGAATCCGACCAAGAAGGAAATTGAAAAGTGGTTGGATCAGAAGATTCACGAATTCACGACGCAAGAAAACAAGAATCCACGCCTGTCAAAGGAGTAGTGATTGGATAGGTATTTGTATACAAAGATACATGAAATTTTCTTCTTCACCTCCCCAATTGAATTGTACGAGTGGCTATCTAAGTTAGTAGATGGTTAAGGGAGGTGGAAGCTTGACGGTCCAATAGTGTGGACTCTAGAATAGGTATGATGATTAGAAGTCTTTGAAGACAAGATCATGTGGGTTGTTGATCATTAGCTTGATCGAATTATAGAAGGATTTGTTACATAATTCACATTTGATACCTCAATCATATACAACGAAGTGGAACAACAATTTTTCAAAAGGACCATGAGGTAAGTATTTAAGATCTTTGAATATCTGGATTAAAATGTTGTTATGTGAAAAATAGATTATGCCATTGTCTTTATGTTCGGAGCTACATGAAGTGGAAAACTCTTTAGAGATCTAGAGAGATCAGGTCCTGAATATAGCTCGTTGATTGGACCTCCTTCGAGCGACGATGAGGGAGCGGTATAAGACTCACCATAGAGTGTTGTCCAGCTGACACCATAAGGTTTTCCATGAAAACATCATCCAACCACTCCGCTTCCACCTTCACCTCTGCCGCATACACCTTTGCCCACACCTCCACCACAACCACCACCATTCAACATGTCGAACATAATGAAGCTGCCAATTTTCAAGGGCATAGGTAGTGAAGATACAAAGCAATTTTGGTTTGTTGTGAATGTTGTGTGGCTAGTGCAGCAGATTACTGATGCTAATATAAATAAGGCACAATTGGTTACCACTCTACAATTTCACGCGTTGACTTGATATATTAAGTATTGTTCAGATAATCCTCTTGCATTGCTAGCAGAAACTAAGGCCATGTTAAACAAGGAATTTAGCAAGCCTAATTCTGACTCATAGTTAGTAATCAGATTTAAGGAATCACGACGAGGGTTGATGAGATGCCCTGGGAATTAGATCAAAGGTTGAAATGTGTGATTCAAGAAGCTAACATGCAGCTCACAGATGGTCAGCATCATGATTGGTTTATAGCTTCAATTTTGCCTCACTTGAGATTTTCTCTGTCGCAACAGAAGATAGGAACTTAGGAAGAAGCTCTTGAAATTGCGATGAGGTTGCATGCAATGCCCATTCAAGATGTGATCTTGGGTGTATAATAGATTCACTCTCAGTTACAGAGCCTCTACTTAGAACTACAGAGCTTGAATAAAGACAAGGAGACTAAACCAGAGGTGTGCGCGGAAGTCTGATGTTTGAAGTATAAGGGCCAAGGGCACGATAAAGACCACTGTCTCATATTCGTGAATTATATTACAGGAGGAGGACCAGTTCCCTGAGACCAGAAGCTCTAGTAGGTCCGAGCGTAGAGGTTGCACTATGGTGCACTATTTGCTAGGTTTTTGGACAACACGCGATGGATAACTGTCATTTTCTTCAAAAGTTTGTCTAGACACCTCATCAATTGTTCTGTAACTTCTGCAAATTAGTGGGCCATGTTGAGTGCCACTTTCATAGCTATGAGTCAATGATGGAAAGAACACCTACATACCAAATGAAAATAGAAACTCGGTCTCCAGAGCAGGGCACCAGAGGAGCACACGAGGATATCAGGGATGAGGATGAGGAGGAGGAGGAGGAGGGGCTGGTAGAGATTGGGGACAGGTTATCTGTTACAACTACAGGACACCAGGGCACTACGCGTGGGAGTGTCAGAATTAGACACACCCATCATGTCAATACTGTAGCCATTTTTACCACACTATAGAAGAATTCCCAGTGTTGATAGCTAAGATGCTGGGAAAGAAGGTGCAACCTTAGCAACCTATGCACTGCAATGGTCTCTGATTCACCTCAGAATGGTGAACTAGTAGATGATCATCCCTATGGGATGATTATATGGAGTAACGGTTCATATAGAAGGTGTGAGCGTAATGGTTGACTTTGAGGTGATAGAGATCATTGATGACAGTAATCCATACCCTGCACTCTTGGGAATTGACTAGGTCATTGACATGAATGGGGTCATCAACTTCAAGAAGAGGACAATGTCTTTTGAAAGGAAATCGCTTCGGGTTGTAGTGTCATTGGACCCTGCAGAAGGGGCGTGCTACGCTGAACCAGTCCATGATTATGAAGAAAATGAGGATGAGCTAGATCAAATATAGAAAATAACAACGCAAGATCAATACTGGATCAATCTAACAGTATATGGAAGGATCGCATGGGATCGGGAGAGTTCCCGCACCTCTGATTCAAATGAAGAGTTGGAAAATTGGCAGAATCGGCTGCATTAAGTATCCACGCTGTTGTGAAATATGATGATGAATTCGTTGCGATGTGTCTCGTCAAAGGTAAGAAACTTACCCTATTATGATGGTTTGACTGATGTGGATAATTTTTTGGATGCATTCGAGTGTGAAGTCCCTGAGTATCATCGCTTCCAAGCACACCTACACGATGGTGGGGTATGCATAAAGATAGATTTGATGGATGGCAGGATTACAGAAGAATGATGAGGTTGTGGTTTGGACATCCTAACACTCGATTGACTGAGAAATATGATGTGAGGGATGATCTATGGGATCACCTAGAAAAATCGACTAAATCTTATGGAACGAAGCCGCAATAGGAGTGGGTACACTTATTTTTCCATACTTTGGACACAATTCCCATGAACTGGTATTTGGAAATGGAGCTCTGCCATGGCACTGTGGAGTGGGATGTATGGAGAGAAGAATTCTTATTAACCTTTAGTTTTGAATACAGCTTCGCGAACATCAATGAAGCCCTACAAGAGATTAAGGCAATTATCTTCAGAACGCCGCAAGAACCTATGGAGTGGGTCCAACCAGATTGGAGCACCCAGCTGTGCCATGTGCTCGAACTTAGAACGTGACCACTGAAGAGGAGGACAAAGATCTGAGAAATATTAACATTCCAGAGGTTGAAGGACATCGAGAAGTTGAGGTCCTACAAATAAACAACCTGGACATCACCGCATCGTTGAAAACAAAGCAAGTAAACATTGGGACTGAAGGAGAACCGAAGTTTGCAAAGACTGGAGATTATTGGGATGACGCTACTATGGATAAAGTTGTTGAGTTACTCCATGAATATCAAGATCTTTTCCCTACCAAGTTCTCGAACTTGAAGGGCATATTAGGAGATTTGGGTGTTATAAAAATCACTTTGAAGCCGGACGTGAAGCCTGTTAAGCATAGGTTGTATCACCTTAATCCTAAATACAAGGAAAAAGTTCACCTAGAGCTAGATAAGATGTTGGAAGCGGGCATTATAGAACTGGTTGAAGAATCTAATTCAGTAAGCTCTATGGTTGTTTAGGACAAGAAATAGAAGGGAGAAATAAGGATTTGCATAGATCTACATAAACTTAACGATGCATGTGTCCATGATCTTTTCCTGATGTTGATCACTGATGAAGTATTAGACAACGTTGGAGGGCAGGAGGCCTACTCATTCACGGATGGGTTCTCTAGATATCATCATATTAATATCACACCTGAGGATAGGAGAAAAACTACCTTCGCGACAAAACGGGGTTGTTTTCAATACATTGTGATGTCGTTTTGACTCAAGAATGCACTTGCAATATTCTCTCGCATAGTCATCACATCGTTCAAGGAGTTCATCCATAAGTTCCTAGAAGTATACTTTGATGATTGGACATTGTTCTGATTAGTAAAGTGCCATGTATAAAGTCTGTGCCTGATGTTGAATACATGTTGCAGATACCAGATCGCGCTGAACTTGAATAAATGCATCTTCTGTGTTCCCTTTGGAATCTTGTTGGGTCACGTGGTGTGCAAGCAAGGGCTGATGGTGGACCCTGCAAATATTACAGTGATAGTGAATCTGGAAACTCCAAGAAATGTTAAGCAATTGCGTGCAATAGTGGGACATATAGGATATTATAGAAAATTTATCAAATCATATGCTCAGATTACCGCACCTATGGAAAAACTATTGAAGAAGGACATGACATTCTGCTAGGATGAAGAATGTCAGCGCAGCTTAAATTTTTTGAAAGAAAATATGATCACCGCGCCAATCTTGGTATTCCCGGATTGGAAAAAGGAATTTCATGTACATGTATATGCCTCTTCTATTGTGTTGGGTGTAGTGTTAACACAGGTCGGTCAAGGAGAAATGGACCACCCTATCGCCTTTGCGAGTAGGAAGCTATCAAAGGCTGAGAAGAATTATTCAACGACTGATCACAAAGGATTGGCTATGGTGTACGCGTTGCATAAATTCAAGAACTATCTATTAGGAGGGCACTTCAAAATGTACACAGATCATTTTGCCTTGAAATACCTAGCCAATAAGCTTGTGTTGGGGGGGAATATCTGCAGATGGTTGCTACTATACCAAGAGTATGACTTTGAAGTAATTGTGAAGCCAAGGAGGTTGAATGCAGGACCTGACCATCTATCGTGGATAAAAACATGAGAAGAGCCCAATACTTTGGAGGAAGGGTTACCAGATGCACAATTCTTCATGGTGCGTGTAGTGAATAATCATTTTTCAGATATTATTCACTTTTTGACTATGGGGATGACACCGGAAGGGTATACAAGTCAGTAAAATAAGGAACTCGTAGTGCACGTGGTAGACTTTTCATTTATTGCAAGACATATATATAAGATGGGTGCAGATGAAATATTGCAGAGATTTGTATTATACTTTAAGAGAAATAGCATTTTCCCTGAAGCTCATGGAGGGGTTGCGGGAGGACATTATGCAGGAAAGGCGACTACGCAGAAGATTTTGTGCAGATGTATAGTGACCAACGTTGCACAAGGATTCCAAGGCATATTGTAAGGCATGCGATGCATGTCAAAGAATGGACAGACCATCACGAAGAGATGAATTTCCATTATAACCTCAAGTATCGTTGTAGCCATTTGAAAAATAGGCCGATTGACTTCGTTGGACCAATTCAACCCCCAAGGAAGAAAATTGGTGTGCGCCATATCATCACAATGACAGAATATCTAACTAGATTGGTAGAAGCACAGTCGGTTAAGGATTATATAGGGGCCACAGAAGCAAAGTTTTTGTTTGAGTATGTCTTAACCAGATTTGGCTGCCTGAAAGTATTAATGGGTGAAAAAGGTACACACTTTCTGAATGAAATAATCAGCTTGTTAACAGAGGAATTCTAGGTTTACCAGCAGAAGAGTACACCATATCACCCACAAGCCAGTGGAACTATTGAAGCCTTCAATAAGATTTTGGAGAATGCGCTGACAAAGATCTACAACATTTCATGAAATGACTGGGTTGTGCATGTACCGACAATGCTATGGGTGTATAGGACTACTTGCAAGAAGCTGACAGGAAAAACGTTGTTCAGATTGGTATATGGTGAAGAAGTTGTAGTGCCAATGGAGTATATTATGCCTAGTCTATGCATAACAACTCTCATAGGTATGGTGGATCGTGAATCCCTGGAGGAACAGCTCACACAACTGATGGAGCTTGAAGAGGACCAATTCTTAGCAAGATTCCATCAGCAAGTACAAAGGGAACATGAAAAAGCATGGCACGATCTCCACATCAAGCTTTGCACATTCAAGGTAAATGATCTTGTGTTATTATATGATAGATAGTTCACTAAGTTTCCAAGGAAATTTCAGATGCATCGGTTAGGGCCATATATTATCAAAGAAATTACAGATGGAGGTGCAGTTCAACTCGCGAAGCTGAATGGAGAACCTTTTCTGGGAAGAGTGAATGGGATCTGATTGAAGCTGTATACAGGGGATCCTGCACAATGACTATATGGCAGCAGGATAGTCTTAGTGCTCCAGGCAGTTGCAAGGGAGCGAGAGACTATAAACTACACTACTAAGGTTGGAGGATTACGCAACAGGCAAGCTGCACAGAAGATGATGAAGATGCAACCTATGAAGCTGCGCTATGGAGGGAAGTGTCACGCGGAATAGTAGAAAAGTGACCGTTTGAGTCACTATTCATGACTTAACAGCGAAAAGATAGTTAACAGGAGCAGGCTGGCGCCATTTAAGGAAAAAATCTTTGAATATCTGCCACCAAAATAGCATTAATTGTCAGAATTTGGGGGGAGCGGTCAAATTTGAATTCAAAACCCCCTATAAATTATGCATGCCAGCCTAGCAGAGAACACTTTACGCCCTTAAAATTGTTGTTGAAATTTTATGTCTACCGCTCATGAGCCGAGCATTTTGGGAGGAATTATTTGCACACACAGACATTTCTTGTGAAGCCCGTGAGTTGTTTATGGAGAGGATGACTACCATCAACCCCATTTAAGCCTTGAGTTCAGAAGCCATTGTATCTAACGTTCTAGGACCTGAAGTATCTAGTGTTGAAGCTACGCCTACGTGCCCACAACGTCGAGGTCACCAAGGCCAAAACAATCCACGGTGAAATACAAGCAACCTACAGCAAAGGAAAAGATGAAAAAGCTGGTGCAGGTACATGTTTCCCCAAGGAAGCATACAGCGACACCATCACAAAAGAAAGATAAGTGACCAGCAAAATATAAGGAGAAGGTTGTAGACCTAGAGATAGAAGAAGGCCAAGGAACAAAGGATATTGATGTTGAAGGTGTGGAACCTATCACAAAGCTACCTAGGTATATCCCTCTAAGAAAGGGAAAGGTGAAGATCACAAAGGACCCGGACTCGGAGAAATTCACCATCCCCATGCCCCTGCTAAGTAGGTGCCTTTTGAAGGTTCGTGGTTCATGCGTGTCCCACTATTGAAGATGGAGGATTGGGACCTCGTGGATCACGCTAAGTTCCCACACTTAGCAATGGAAAAATACATGAAGAGAGTTTATTATGAAGAAACAAGTGTTACCACCGCACCCACATTAACACAATTTGTATATTCCAACTGGTTACATTGGTTTACGATGGGTGCCTATGGCTAGGAGGGCATACCCATCATAGATATGCTCATTCACAGGATTACGCACCTGCTGTATGAAGGTCTGAACCTGGCCAAGGAGTTTGTGTTATAGACATTTTTGGGCACTGCAACCCCAATCATACATGTCCATAAATCAAGGGCTTCTAAGTCCCTAAAAGTGTTGCTTCACACCCTAAAGGAACAAGGTCAGCTGATTACATCATCTCCCAGAAGTTCTCCATAGAAAACTGCTTAGAACTGATCAAAACTGGACCATATAGACTGCCCAGTGCAGAGGGGGCAATGCATCTCACCTGCTCAGAGTAAAAATTGTGATGCATACTATAAATCCCTTCTGTAGGGTATGATGGGCGAGAGTAGACAAATGGCAGAGACAGTTTGCAAGGTGGATGATCATGGAATCTTCCAGAAACTTCTCCTGTGACACTTTCCTCTCTGAATTCTCCCAGGGATGAGTAAGAGATCATCAATCTCCAAGTGGAATCAGAACTATCAGAGAGAGGACACTAATCAAAATCCCAGAAGCTGACTCACCCCCCTGCAATCATCTATATATGGATCCCTCATCACAGAGATCCACAGGCTGGAATCTTGTATCTTGTAAGGAAGTGTTGTTGGTTTCTTGGTGCAGTATCATAGTGTTGGGTGATCTAAGATTTTCATGAGGTGAATAAGGGCTTTCATGCTGAGAGGATGACGCTGGGTCAAAACAATGGGTTGTAATCCTCTTTGCTATTCTTGATATTAATAAAGCTATTCAATTTTTCCTCCACATTCTTGTATGTTTGATGATATATGCATATGTGTGGTCAATATATATCTGGTCCTATATTGTTTATGATTGTAGATCTCTGTTCTTCGATAGTATTATGCTACTTTGATTCCATAAGTGCTCTTTGAAGCTAGGTAAATGAAGAAGGAGTGGCAAAGATCTGTCAGAAGGGAGAGGAACCAAGCAATGAACCAAGTGCAAGACTGAGGTTGGTGTCCTTTGTTCCCCTCTTATCTACTTCTCATAAAGGAAAGCAAAAGTAGTTTTGGTTTGTTTGTTTCTAAGATAGCTACCTGTCTTAGTGGGACTAGCAGCTCCGAGTGGACACTAGATTTCTCGATAACAAAATGGTGACTCCACTGGGGATTGAATAGCTTGTTTGCTTATCTATATTTGTTTGTTTTATAAACTTACAGATGGAGCTTGAAGTCAAGCCAGCTAGCCTTTGAACTACATTTGCTATGCAAGTGCAAAGTAGATCAATGTTGCTTCAGTCTATCTTTGGGTTTTGTTTATAAACTGAACAATCAATTTGCAAACATTCTAATTGCCCTGGTGGTGGCTCTAGTAACATCATTAGATTAACCCTTATGATTTATATTTACTGAACATCACTTGCTCGGCCTAAATCCCTAAACTGAGCTGCAAACTATGATCAAGAACCAAGTTAAAGTCTCGTCCTGGTACCATCGCACCCTCTCTTCAAGGAAATCTAGATGCATCGCACCTCCCGTGTGTTGTAGGTGGGATGCATCCCTATTTCCCTGTGTAACAGGTGCGATGATCAGAGAAGGCTAATTTTGCCTTCAGACTTGGGTTTTTCTTCACTCTCTTCAGCTCTATTTAGGAGTTTTGCTATCTGTGATCAATATACCACTGTGGAAACCCCCTTCCTTTCCATCATTCCACCTCCATTGTGCAAATAACTGTGAATTTTTTTGTGTATTGTGTGCCATTTTCAATTCTCTTTTACAAATAAGTAGCATAATCTAACTGTCGTTTCTTGATTTGGAAGTGTCGCAAGTGTCGTTTTCAGTCCTAGAAAAAAATCCTATTGTTCTTGGTGGTTGATTATAGGGTTACTCTTGTATTTGATTTGAATTAGTAGCTTTTCAAGTGTCGAAAACAATTTTCAATTCGAAATCGCAAAGTGTCATCATTATCTTCCTTTCGTTTGAAGAGAAATTTGTTAGTATTGTCGCTTTGAAAAGATAATTTAGATTTGTACTCATCATTCTTTTTGTCATTCACTCATTAAGAAAGTGGAAAACAAATACATGCATGTGCATTTTCATTTAGACTTCTTGTTGGTTTGATTTAGGACAGTGCATCTAGTGCGTGCTCTGTGCTCTATGTTGAAAGAACCTCATTTCTCTTTCCTTGGTAGCTAGGATTTTCATTTCAAAAAGAAGATTAAATGATTGTTTATCATCTTAGATTGCATTTTAGGAATTATATATCTACATCACGCGGTGGACCTGAAAGGAAAATTTCTTCAGCAAGATCAACTGTAAAATAAATTCAATGAACATAAAAATGCTTTGGAACCTAACGCACAACACTTAGAAGTCTAGGCTAGAGACGTATTCTAGCGTCGTAAAGCCTGGTAACTATCGCTTTCATTGCTGGTTGGGTGATTCCTCCTCTTTGATACGACAAGTGCCAGTACAGACTTGTGCTCCCACGTACCGTCGAGTATATATTGGGAGACCACAATAGGCTATATCCTTTATCCTTAGGAAGTCGTGTATGTCGCCCTATCGATCGCAGTGCACTAAACACAGCATTCGGGAAGATTGACTGTCGTACCGTAAAAAGTATTCTGCAATTTTGTGATTGGTTTGGTAATCCCTCTATCTAGATTTCTAGAGTAGTCTCTTTCATTCCTTTTCAAACTCCTTAAAAGAAAAGGTCCATGTAAGCACTTGTCACTTCACGCTCATTTAAAATCGAAGGTGACTAGAGTCATCTTTTGTTTTTTCTCAACTCTTAAAAATTGAAAAAAATGGTTGTGTCAAAGTGTCTAAAATTTATTTTAATCAAAATAATATCACTATTCCCGCATTGGTCTTAGGTTGAGGAAAATGGAGTCTACCAACCAAGGATTTCCCCTTAGAGGAAATCCTAGTCCTTTCTCCTCTTGGGTAGATGTTGGTGCACCTCATATGGCCACATTGTCACTTCCAAGATTGACGATTTGCTTGCCAATATGGCTCTTCTCGACCTCCGCCGTTTAAAACACCGTGATTCCTGAACAATCAAGTCAGCAACTAGATGATACTAGAGTTACCCCCCAACCTTCTACTTCGTTCGTTTCTCCCTCTCCTCCTTCCTCTTCACTTGATGAAGCTGGTAAAGCTGAAAATCATGTGACTAAGAAGGAGAAGAAGGGGAAGGAGAAGAAGGAAAAGAATAAGAAGGAGCCAAAGGCAAAAAGGGGAAATCGTGCATCATCTAGCGAAAATACACACACTTCACCATCCAAGCCTAAATCCCCATGTGTCATTTGCAAAGGAGACCACTATCATCGAGATTGTCCTTGCATCCCTCAGATCTTAAGGGACTGGTCTCCTCATTTGCACAATTCGGTGTCATCAACCTCTAATCATGTTGAAAATACACTGTCAACTAGTGAAAGCGAAGTATCTAGACAGAAAAGGAAATGTAAATTTCCTTGTAAGTTGTGTGAAGGTGATCACGTCGTCCACCATTGTCCCTTCCTATATGAAGCTAAAAAAGTCTTGGATAACCATCCTGCTTCACTGCTGCGGCTTCCTCCTAGATACAAGAAACTCTTGCCGAGTCCATCACTAGTTGAAAATCTGACTGACACGCCATTATGGTCAGTCGAAGCATCTATCATTGAAGATAAACCCTCTGAATCCACACCAGACAAAAGTCAAAAGGTTGAGGCGGCAGTTCACCCGGTCTTACCTTCAGAAGGTCCATCTTTAGATGATACAGTCACTGAAGAGAATGAGAACGACACTGTTCAAATTCTTTTCGTAAGCACAGACTCCGATAAAAATGGGGGAAATCTACCCGTTCCTTTACCGCATGAAGGAAGTTTGTCAGAGTCATATCCGGCCGTCTATTCGATCCCCCTCCAAGCAACCTAGTAGTTTCCTTCGATTGGAATCTACTAGGTAAACCCTGTTTACCAGCTAGTGTACCATTCTGAATCATTCTGAATGGTCATGTTCAATACCATCATAGATGAAGGGGCTTTTGTGAGTATCCTTTCCTCAACTGCTTGGAAAGCACTTGGTTCACCATCGCTTCTGCCTGAGATGAGAAATCTGACAGGCTTCGACAAAGGAACTAGTCGACCGTTAGGGATCCTTCCAAATGTGCCTATTACTTTGAGAAGGAAAATTTTTTATATGAATGTAATGGTAGTCCAAGGGCCTCTAGACTATAATCTACTCCTTGGGCGCGACTATATTTATAGCATGGGAGCCATTGTCTCCTCACTCTTTAGAGTAATGTGTTTTCTGCATGAAGGCTGAGTGGTCCAGCTCGTAGACCAGCTTTTGTTCCCCGGCTCACACATAGCTAATAGTCAAATGTCATCCCTAATTGTTCTTTTCGCGCAAGGAATGTCTCATCAATCTCCATTTCGTCCACCTAAAGAACGCGAGTAATTCGGGGGACATGACTGAAACCCAGGGGACATGCACCCTGGTCTGCTCCGACAGGAAAACTCTAGGTATAGGGTAGGTTTCCGCGAAGGATATATGATTGGTCTGACACCCTTCGATATAGGAAGATGGGATTAGACTGGAATAAGATACCTCCGTTAGAAGGTATGCCTTTCCTGATAGAACAAATGTTTTGTCTGTAAATTGAAGGGTAAGCTCAAAACTCTACTTCGCTATACCTAGGGGCATGCAAACCTTTTGCGTGCAAGTGAAGAGCGACCATTTATTTTCATAGTTTGTAGATTCTCAAACCTTTAAACTCGTAGGATTGGTCATTCCTAGCCTGCATAAAAACAAGGATACAGAGCAAAGCTTCGAAAGGTGCGAGCTCCACAAAAATGGAATCTATCGATGAGATGTCCTTATTATATGACTGGCATGAGCAGTTTTTATGTGAAGTTCAAGCTCGTTAAAAATTTAACCTAACAATGAGCAAATGTTTCCCCTAGAGTTTAGGCTCATTAAAAAATGAACCAATCTCCGGTAAATAACCATTGTGAATGCATTATCATCAGCTTTTGAGCCTTGGTCGTGTTCTCATCATCACCTCCACTTTGTTTTAGCCGATCATACGCCTCCATTTGATTGTTTACCCTTTTTTAGGAACATCTACGATGAGTGATCTTGGTAACCATCCTTGTGACACTGCCGTGATTGGAAAATTCCAAACCTTACCTGGAATCAGCTGCTACCCGAAATCATCACTCGTTCCTCAAAAGATGAGTCTCCTTTAAGCTCTTTTCATCTGACTCGTAAAATATGAAAAGATTTCCGAGCAATTGGCCTCTCCAGCTCGTTAAAGGTACCGGAAGTGCTATCCCTCCTCTAAATTTTAATCTTTTTGGACCTGAGGGATTATTACACAAAAATATCGAGCACTTGTCTTGTTCGGCTTGTTAAAACTATTGAAAATTCATCCCTTTCGTATTATTTTATACTTTTTCAGACTTAAGGGATTTTATGACGAAAAAGGATTATTGGAGTTTCCTTTCCATCCCTTTTCAGACTCTCTAAAATTGAAAAAGGACCGAGTTATCATTGTCATTAAACTTGTTAAAATCAATAGCGACAAACTTGTCCATATAGATGAGAACGAGTTTCACTGTCACTCGGCTCGTTAAAACATAGCGACGGGTTCACCCGAAGGGCAAATTATAGAACAAGAATATGTTATCCTCCTCAAGCTTGATAAAAATAAAGAGTTACTAGTCAGCAATGACTGGGGAAAATTGGGAAGAAAACTTGAAGAAACTTTATTGGTAGCAAGTCACTCTTGAACATGACACTTTCACTCCACGTTCGAGTCGGATTGGGTTATTTTGTTTACCGATCATATCACCATTGGTCCATCATACCATCCATATTTGGGGTTAACACTACCAATCCGTTTCAGTGTCGCCGGTATGTTCAAGAGAAGTCGCTCAAAGAATTCACCTGTGTCTCATCCGCTGCAATACATTCACGCCCCATTCTTTCATGACCGCCACCCTAAACCCTGTATCATCAAATCATTTTCACCTCCACAAAATTATTTGCTCTGTTCCATGTCATAGATGTGGGATTCATTAAGGCCCTCCTACGATCCTACGATAGGTCACTTCTTGTCGACATCAGTCCATTATCCAAGAAGTCGACCTAGGAACAACCCTTTCAGTACTTTGAAGCTTGCATGCCTCAATGGAAGTTTCTCACTTCCGGTGACAGGTTTACATCAATGGCCTTCAACTGAAAGATTTTACGTGGTGTTCGACGCCAAGTCCCATTTTTCACACCACGTGAATTGTACTATCATACCTTGAGGGTCATCATCATTATTGGTGATTCCTGTCGCGCTTATTAACAGCTTACATCATTGGTTGGTAATCAGACGATGTCTTTCCATGTTCAACTCCAAAACATCTTTCACATGGATCAAATTGTACTCCGAGTGAAGATTGAATGAGTTTGAAAACCCCGGATCTAGTTTCATCCATTCGGGATGTGATATATTCAGGAATATAAAGACATCAAATATACATCATTGTTGAACAGATGATCATCTGAATCAAAGGATGATGACTCCGTCCGAATCATCAGTCTGCTACACAGACGGTTGTCTGTCCTATGTACATGAAAATGAATTTATAAATTTGAGCATGGGAATGCCCGCCTCAGCTAGATCATGAAAAAATGTTGTCAAAATAATGTATTGTATTGTATCTTATTACACGTCACCTCCTAGCTCGAAAAAACTTCGAATCCTCATAGTAAAGCATTTCACCCGACATCAGAAAGATTAACAACCTCATGCTTTAGGGGGAAACTGTTATAGACATTTTTGGGCACTTCAAACCCAATCATAAATGTCCATAAACTGAGGGCTCCTAAGTCCCTAAAAGTGTTTCTTCATTTCCTAAAGGAACAAGGTCAGCTGATTACATCATCTCCCAGAAGTTCTCCACTGAAAACGGCTCATAAATGGTCAAAACTGGACCATACTAAAAGCCCAATGTAGAGGGTGCGATGCATATCACCTTCCCAGTGTACAAGGTGCGATGCATACTGAATTGCTCCTCTATAGGGTGTGATGGTCGGGAATGGACAAATGGCAGGGACAAAACGAGGTGGAAGATCATGGAATCTTCCAGAAGCTTCCCCTCTGACACTTGCCTCTCTGTTTTCGACCAGGGATGAGTAAGAGATCATCATTCTCCAAGTGGAAGCAGTAACTATCAGAGAGAGGACACTAATCAAGATCCCAGAGGATGACTCACCTCTCTGTAATCATCTATATATGGATCCCTCATCACAGAGATCCAGAGGCTGGAATTTTGTATCTTATAGAGAAGTGTTGTTGGTTTTCTGGTGTACATTCACAGTGTTGGGTGATCTAAGCTTTGTTTGAGGTGAAGAAGGGCTTCTTAGCTGGAGGATGATGCTGGGTCAGAGCACATGGTTGTAACCCTCTTGCTACTTTTCATCTGAATAAAGCTATTCTTGTTTCCTTCCATATTCTTGTGTACTTGTTTATATATGCATGTATATGGTTAATACACATCTGATCCTGTATTATTTATGAATTTAGATATTTGTTTCTTGGATAGTAGTATGTTATTCCATAGGTTATTTTGAAGCTGGGACAAAGAAGAAGCAGCAAAGCTGTATCAAGAAGGAAAGGAAGTCAAGCACAAGACTCAAGTTGGTCCTCTTGGTTCTCCTCTCGTCTATTTTCATAAAAGGAAACAATAGTAGACTTTGATTGTTTGTTTCTAAGATAACCACCCATCTTAGTGGGAATAGCAGCATCCAAGTGGACACTATTCCCGGATAACACCAAGAAAACCCATCAAAGTCGTAGGAAAAGAAACAACACCACGAAGTCGAAGAAGGACACAGGAAAGTGGTGTGAGTTCCATAAGAGTCCCACTCATAGCACAAGTGAGTGTCAGACCAAGCAGTCACTGGTGGCCAAGTTGAAGGCTTCAGAATCATATGCATGTTCTGACCCGGAGTCAGAACTCAACAAGGGTAATGGTAAAGGGAAGCAGATCATTGATGCGGAGCCCAGCGCCACTGTTGCCACCACCAAGATCGAGAAGAATGAGCCCAAAGATCCAAAGAAGGGAAGCATCTTTTCCACTCACAAATGTGGGTGAAGGTTTAACCACTACAATTCATTGTCGATAGTGGCAACCAAAAGAACCTCATTTCAGCAAAGGTCGTGAAGCGGTTGGGCCTATCAACCATACCACACCTGCAGGCGTACAGTATCGGGTAGCTTCACCAAGGACAAGATCTTCGAGTTCACCAGCAGTGTCGCCTTCCCTACAACATCAAACCCTTCACAGATGAGGTATTGTGTGATGTTGCACCTCTGGATGTTTGTGATGTATTATTAGGCCAGCCCTACATGTGGAGGAAACATGCTGTGTATGAGTCAAGCCCTCGTGCTATTATTATTTCTTTGGGTAATTCATTATATAGGATACTGGAGGTAGCCCCACCTATCGCCACCTCTTTGATCATTGCTAAGATAGGTAGCAGGCTCATCTCCCATACTAGGAAATTCATTTTCTGGTTGATTCACTCCCAAAGTAAGGGGAAGAGCGTCGCCACGTCCATGACCCTTGCGAAGGGTTCCTTCATGCAGTAGCAGCAGCAGATGGATATGGTCATGAAAAAACACAGGAACATCTTCTCCTCACCCATAGGGGTACTATTGCACTATCAGGTTAAGCATTCATTCAATCTGACTCCCAGAGGACCTCTACCCAACGGGCTGTTATATCACCACTCCATTCTAAAAAATGACAAGTATAAGAAGTGACATGGTCCTTACACCATTATGAAAGCTGTGGGAAATAATGCTTTGGAGCACAACATTCCCCCATTCCTTCGCTTGCACCAAGTGTTCAAAGTGGACCACCCTCTACCATGCTTCCCACCATTAGTGGTCACATCAGAGATTGCAGAATAACTCACGAGGGACCAAGTTTAATAGATGGAGGAACTCAACGCAATGGGGACCATTGCTTCCTAAGGGGGGAGGAATGATCCAGGTGGATGTTGGTGTCCACCCATCTATCTCACACCCCCACAATTATCTTTTTTAGTTTTTTAATTTCCTTAATTGTAGCACAATTTACTATTTTTAGTAGTTTTTCAAGTCCTAAACTTCCAGAGCTGTTTTGAGGCCCTAAACGACGTTTTTTGGGAAAACTGGGAGCAACATGGGTTGTTGATTGATGTTACTCTCCCAAAAGTTGTAGTCCTCGGATAAATATTTACAACGAGCTATTTTGTGCATCAAACGAAGATCTTATGCCAAAGTTATGACCCCGGGAAGTTGATGTACCAATTTACCCAAAACGGGGCCCACAGTTTGGCGTTTCATCTCCTAGGGTTAGGTTTTTGAATGTTTAGGGTTTTCCATTGTTTCTCAACAATAAATAGGCCTCCAAGCCTCATTGTAACACAGTTCAAAGGCATGTAGCCGCCACATCTCTTCTCAGAGATAAGCTACCATCGCCCTAGCTGGTTTATTTCCATTTCTGTTTGTAAGCATATTTCAGTATTTTACATTAATGAAATGAAGTATTATTTTCACTGCATCTTTGTGTTTATGGTTATCTCTGTAATTTGTTGCGTTCCTGTTTAAATCTGAATTATGACTTCTCCTGAAATGTTGTGTTTCTTATGTCCAAAACCAAGATTGGGATGTCTTCCACTTCCATTATCCAAGGAGGGACTGGAAGAAATGCCTAAAATTCCTCTCAATGTATAGCCTAGTTCATATCATTAAGGTGCTAGATATTATGAACAAGCTTTCATACTACACATACCTTCATATTGCAACTTTTTTGGTCGCTATTCTTTCATGTCAGTTAATGTTTATCCAATAACATTTGAAGGTCAAGCCTCAAATGGTAAAGTCCATACAAATTTAAAGTATAGAAGTCACACACTAATATTATCAAAGGGAAGGAATTCAATTGGATGTTCTGATAGAAATATTCATCATTCCGAGTTAAAATCATTTGGCAATGTTTATGAAATTAGCTCAATGCAGGGTTTTGCAGAGCATGCCTCATTCCCTCAAAAATTGCAATATGTTGGATAGAGTTGTCATTGATGTCAATATGGCATTGTTGATGATCACAAGCCATTGAAAACTATCCCTTGTATGCATTACCTGAGCTTTGTTGAAGATTCCATAAGAAAGAAGTTACCTTGTTGAAGATGCCCTAAGAAAGAAGACCTATTGATAACTAGCCCTTGTATGCATTATTCGAGCTTTGTTGAAGATGCCCTAAGAAATAAGTTACCTTGTTGAAGATGCCCTAAGAAAGAAGACCTATTGAAGATGTGCATAGCCCTAAATCTATTTGATGAAACCTTAGATCTATGCCCTAGCATGGTTCATTGCTCATGTTGACCTAAAAGACCTAGCATCCTAGTCCTTGAATATTAAGAAGCCCTAACTCCTTAGTCCTATTGAAGCCCTAATCCTTATTCATATCCCTTGTTCCTTATTAATGAATAAATCCCTATACCCTTATACCTAATCATAATACTATAATTTCCATAATGATTACATTGTATCATAAATAAATGAAGTCTTATCCACTACCCTAAAGCCCTATCCACATTCCAAACATCCATAACCCAATTGTTGTCATAATCCTTATTTTTTTTAATCTATCCCTAATATCTGAAAAGAAAAATTATTTTTTGAAAATTAGACACATTATCTTGAAATACCTCTTACACCAACTTGTAGAGGGCTTCAAACCCTTTCCAAAAAGCTCTTACTCTCTTTCTAACTCCCTATCATTCTAAAGATTTTGAATTTTGATGATGAAAAATGTTAAAATCAGAAAAATTGGCAAGCCGACTTATGTAGGCTTCACATGTCTCTCCAATAGTCGTGTCTTTTGATTGTGGCAAACCAATATAAATATAAACCTAAATTTGTTCATTCTAGCTTAGAAAATTTGAATTACATAAGTCTAAGCACAGGGTAAGAAGAGAACATAGAACACACTCTGAGGTAGCCACATGAGTAGAAGACAAAGACATGGGAGTAAGGGACTATTTTAGGTCTGATTGCATCTCCATTTCAGGTTTGAATTGTAGCAAAGGAAGGCTGCATAACTTGAGAGCATTATGGGTTTGTTTTATGCTGTGTTTTTTGTGTGGGGAGGCTCTGTTTTGTACTGTGCAGGAGTTTGGTCTATTACAGAAGGTGTGAGGGTTTTTTGGAGCAACAAACAAGGGTGCCACAACTTGTACCTTGTCTTGGAGAAGGGTTGAGCCCTGTATCACTGTTTGGAAGGGTACCATAAGGCCTAGAGAAGGTTGGAAACTCTCCTAGAAAGCATCATTAAGGAGCATGCATTTCAGAGGATTTTTTACAATCATTTGTGGTCATATCCTTGCACCTGTGGCAGACTTATACACAAAAATTATTACAAACCTCTTAACAGTGAAATCCTTCTTGTAGATCCTTATTGGAGGCACAATTTTTGCAACTTTGGAAGCACAAATATTGACATTATACTACGAACCTTGGAGCACATGTTTTTAAGCAACTGATAGAGATTGTGTAGAAGCCTTCTTACAAAATTTGTTGAAGCAGATTTTGTGTTGGGGAAGAATTGAATAAGCTTTGAAGCAAGAAGTCTTGGAGTCATTTTGAAGTATTTTGAAGATGCGGCCTTGAAGATTTCTTGAGTCACTATTGGAGATACTTTGAAGGACCTTGAAGCAGCTTATTGAAGAACCACTGTAGGCATTACTGAATTGTCTAAAGACATTCTTGATTGGACAGATTTGTTGGACTTGATTGGGCATATTTATCGCAAGTTGGGCAACCTTGTTAGGCTTGGATAGATAGAACTTGTTGGACTCTCCTATCATGAACAAAATAGGCCAAGTTGAAGCACTCTCTAGAAATACTTTTAAGATTTTGAAGACTTGTTTGAAGAGTACCTTGAATACCTTGTTGGGAAACCCATTGGAGCAGTCATTGAAGAACCCTTGAAGAAGCATTGTTGAAGCCATAATGAAGTAGTCATTGAAGAAGCTTGCTTGTGCAAATATGAAGAGTTATGGAGATACGTTTTATAGAACATAAAGTTTTCATTGATGAATAAAGGGCTACCGAAGATTGATTGAGGGCATTGTTAAAAATATTATCAGGGCTTGATGCAGAAGACATAGGAAGCCTTGAAGAACCATTGTACTTGTCTTGATGAATTTAAGCATAAGGTTGGAGCCCTAGAGGATAGAAGTCCTCAAGAAGATCAGGTTGGAGTATGTGCTAGTAGACAGGGTTGGAGCCCTAGCGGTTGGAGCCTCATAAAAACAAGGTTGAAGGCTTGTGGAAGATAGGGTAGGACCCCTAGAGGTTGGAGTCTTGTGAAGTCCAAGTTGGTGCTTGGAAAAGTACAGGTTGGATACTGGTGGATTGGATATTGGTGTCTTCATCTAAGGTTGGATCCCTAAAAATTATTGCATTTTATTTATTGTAAAAAGAGGATTGGAGTCCTCGATATTTCTCATCAATAAAATTATTATTTTGTATTGTTCATTTTGTGTTTTATTTATAAGTGATTTAAAACTGATAAAATAACAATTGTAAAAGAAATATTGATTCATCCCCCCCTCTCAGTATTTCCAACACAATATAGGTGTAGTGGAAGCAATGTTGACTTTGGATGGGACCACAAAAGCCTTAATCAAGCAAGAAGTAATGATATGAAGAATCCAAAATTGCTAGGCTCTTTACATGAAGATCTTAAATGTGCATTATGTGGAAGATGGTTATTTCAAAAATCACCATGGGGTTCTTAGAAGATGGTACAGACTGGCGATATGCCTATTGTAGGGGTTGTTGACCACTACGTGTCAACGACCCATAGAAGTACACCCCATTTTTTCGCAAAAGGGATAGCACATGATTGATGTGTCTGTGCCATCTAGCTTTCATCATCAACCTGATTATCATGTTATAATGTGAACCCATTCTGCATGTATATAATGTAAATAATCTCAACAGATTTGTGTCATGTATGTAATTACCTAGGTAAACCTAATTTTCTGGTGACGATCTTCATTTCGGAAGGCTTTTTGTCTCACCAATCTATTCTTGGATGGTCAACAGAGTTTTCCTTCAGTTTTACCCCAAAGATGAAATGGATTTTATCATTGGGATCTTAGGCAAGTCCTAGTGTTATAGATCGAGTCTATGTAAAGGTGATTTGGGAATAATCCTAACTATTTGGTTAGGTTATTTTATTACAAATTGCTTGGTATGCTGGATTATATTTGTGTCGCAGAAATGGGTAGTATGTGAGGGTCTTTTACAAATGACTTTTCCCCCTTGAGATGTAAAAAATATGAAAAGCATGATGTAAAGTGTCTTGAGGGTTAGAAAAATAATTTATCCCCTCATAGGTAAATTAATTAAATTTTCTGACCAGAAATTAATTTAAATCCTAAGCCAGATATTTAATTAATTCTAGGTCCTAAGTAAATTTAAATTCTCTAAATGCCAAATTCGTCGATGCTTAAACATTAAATTTTAAGAGGTCCATAGACTAAGGTAAGTTAATTATTTTGGTAAATTTAAAGCCTTTGATCCTTGGGGTTAAGTCAAAGTCAAAATTTTGGGGAAATTAACTCAAAAATTTAATTTTTGAGTTAATTAAAATACATTTAATTGAAAAAATTGAATTTCCTCAAAGAATTAAAAATTTTGATGGATGAGATTAAAAGAAATTTTAATCCTCATCAATGGTCGAGATTGTTTTGACGAGGATCACCCAAACTAGCTATTGGAGGATTTATCTTTAAATAGGAAGTCATTCGTCAGTCAATTCATCTAACCTTTGAGTCATGTGCTAAGAAAAAATCTCTTGTGTAATCTTCTTCTTCTTCTTCTTTTCTTTTTCTAAATAATAAAGAATTTGGGGTTAATTTTCACCAATGTTACTCTTCATGGAAATACTGTAAGAGACGTTGTTTTCATGCATAAATTTCTTTTTAGCTATTGATGATAGCTTTTTAAGAGTGATTTGAGTATAGGTATCTTGCTCAGTCGTTGGGGTTTAAGTGATAATGTTAAACACACGTGGGAGCAATAATAATCTGAATGATAAATCATGAGAGTACAATTTTTAATAACATATGATATACATTTATAGTACATAGTTTGATTGTTGGGTTTCACATTCCAAGGTCTCTTAGACTCCTTTTGTCCATTCGGCTTCCACATTAACCCATTGAGGATTAGGTGTCCAACATTCCCCCCCTTAATCCGAAGGGTTATGTATGAGTCCAAGAAGAGAGTTGTAATACAAAATGTGCAAAAATGTATGGCAGCACTAGCCTGAATGTGCTCTCTAAAATGTTGGTATAAAGGGCGACGGTTTAAGGATGACCACCAACACTGGAACGCTTAGTGCAGTTCCCAGAACTCTTCCAAAACTGGCAAGAAACTGAATCTTTCTGCTAGAGGAAGTGCTGCTATTGTTTTGAAGAGGGAAACCTTCAACCATGAAAGCGAGGTCTCACCCCGCATAAAAGGGAGAAATTCAACTTGAAAAGGGAAGTCTCAACCTGTGATGGTTTAAGGATGACCAAAAACTCTGGAATGCTTAATGCAATTCCTGGAACTCTTCCAAAGTTGGCAAGAAGCTGGAGTCTTCTGCTAGAGAAAGTGTTCTCAATTTTGTCTCCGGAACTCTTCCAAAACTGGCAAGAAGCTGAAGTCTTCTGCTAGAGGAATTGTCCCATATCGCCAACTGAAGGCATGTTTAGGCATCTTTGTCTCTGGATACAACTCTGAAGCTGGTGTGGTAGGTTGTGGCTCAGGCTCGCTTGATGTGGCTTTGAAGCTTGTAGATGACCATCATTTCCCCCCCTGTCAGAACAATGAGTTGATCGAGAAAAATCAACTGCAAGACTGTTCATGCTCTGGAACAGTTCTACATGTTGATTGAATATCTTCTGGTTGTTATGCCATTTTCAAGAAGCATCCATCCAGAGAATCTTTGTCTTACAGGATGTTTGTTTTGAAGCATCTGTGTGAAGAATGCTATTTTATGACGTGCTTACATTGGATGAGATCAAAACAATGATCTTCAGATGGCCAATCGTCTCGTGTTGATTTTACAATCTTGTGTTGTGGTGCTACTGTGGAAGAGGGGCAAAATCTGACACTGAATGTGAACTGTCATGAGGAGCAGGTGAACTGTCATGATGGATCAACACTCTGAACTGAATGGCTTTGAGTAGTCTGGAATATGAAAGGACAAGTCCTTGTCATATCCAAGACCAGTTCTGTGCTTGTTGTGGACAAGTTGTTCCCAAGGTCTGATGATGGGCTTGGGAAGTGCAGACTGAGTTTCTGCATCTGCATGTACAACTGCTGCTTTATTGGATATTAAATCTGAATGAACTATAAAATTATTGACTTGCTGCTGATGGGTTGTAGTCTCAATGTTCTGAATAGAAACAGGTTCAGAATGATGACTCCTCTATTTTAATTCTTCTTGCTATAGCTGAGTTTCGAGCTGCAAAAAATCAATATTCTCATGTGCATTTTGGAGACAAATTTTAATACTGGAAAGAGAGGTTTTGTTGATCTTAACCATCTCATCAACAGTGGAAAGTATTAAATTATTCAGTATTTTCAATACATCATCTATTCTATCCATTTCAGACCAATATAATCAGAGAAGTGATGTTATTTTCAGCTACAAATTGGTCTATAAAATGATAAATAATTGCAACTATTAGATGAGTGGCAGGATGCCAATATCACCAAGTCACTGTAGCAGACATCACAACACCAATTTCAATGTAGCAAATGACTCGCTACTTTAATGTACTTCTCAAATTATTCAAACTACTCACACTGTGAAAAAGAGAGTCAATCTTTGACTTTCTTTGCAAATGAAATTTGTCAACAGTCTTAGTAAAGCAATCTCAACCATGTTTTGTCCACTGCAACATTGCCATAGCAATGATCAAACCAACAATGGTAAAGATATAGCAATGTATCAAGGCTTGTCAAGCTCTCTGACATAACACTTAGCCCACCAATTCAACATCATCATCCGACTCTATCCATCAACATATTCAGTCAATAATACTTTGGTAATGCAAGACTTATCCCTAAAACCCTAGAATGTGAACTCATACTCCACTTCATCAATACATGTCTATAGATCAACAATGTCAATAGTACCAACTCAATAGTTGCTTTATCATAGGCATTTACAAAGAATAATGTGTCAATACTGTCATAACAAATCTCTAAATCTAATCTCTATCTAATGCAAACAATCAACAACAATCCTTGCATCAAATTAATAGATTACATCAATTCATAGACAAGTTCATACAAAACTTTGCCCTTGGTTGCTGTAGATGACACTTGTTCAATGAGGTAGTACAAAATCATAGATCAATAATCTCACTACAAATGAAGCCTTCAAATGAATTTTCAAAGATAACAAAGTTTGATACACTAAGTGTAACCCTGAAATAGAGAACTCAACATAAACTCAACACTTAATGATGCACTAGCAGTGCTTAGTACTATATCATAGCAATTTGTCTTTATAATGTCTACAATAGCTCCACCCAACGACAACATACAACAATATCCTTACTAGCATACATCGACCCTACAGCCACACAATTTCTGGAAGAGTCTATCAATCCCAAAATCAGGTCAAATGCTACAGACTTGCTTCAAGGGTTTGACTTCTGTCATAACGACCCTTGTCCCAACTACTTTCTTTTCAAATGAGTCAATTGTTGCTTGTGTGTATAGCAAGCCTTAGCAGCAAAGAACCACAAAATGTCTCTAAGATGTAATCATAGCATCTCTGCTCATGTCATAGTTCTGTCACAATGTAATAGAATCAAACCCTGGCAGCTATATGTCATGTCATACTTTCTCCTCAATCATATTCTCATTCAACCACATGCATCGCTGGAGTATACATCAGCTCAATTGTCCACTACCATAAACACCTTTCAGATATCCTGTAATACTAACATATGCACAACTTTAGGACATTTGTGCATAGAGTCTCTATGTCCATGACACAGTAAGCGCACTCGCTCTAGAATTTGCTCTCACTGGCTCGTGTATCAACAATGGATAGTGCTCAAAATTACAAGTCATCGCCATCCTGATTCATCGACCATCACCTATTCTTGAAACATTTGTAGTCGAACTGGAAACCAAATACAGTGCGCATTCTTAATTACGTTGCTTGTATTTATGGGCAATGGAAGCATTCTCGCTTTTCAAACACACGTTTGCACCAGTGCCCTCCAAGGAGAAACAGAGCTCCATAGCGTCAATGATGACTATAGTACTCGTAGGAATGCGATAGAATTTTGCAATCAGGGTCGGTTAGCCGAGGCACTGAACCTTGTGCAACACCATGTGGATTGCGTGGATTCCAATCTCTATGCCTCTCTTTTGACAGCTTTTACAAACACAGAGGCCCTAGCAGAGGGAAAAATAATCCATTCCCACATCACTCAAAGGGCATTTGTACCCAATGCCTTCTTATGGATGAGAATTATATTGATGTACGTTAAGTGCAGGAGTTTGGTGGATGCTCGCCTTCTGGATGAATTTCCTAAACCCAGTATTCATATGTAACTGGTACATCAATCATGGGTTATTAAATATAAAGAAGGAATTTTGCGATATCACAGTTTGGAGGGCCGACTGTCAAAGGAGAGGAGTCGCTAGCTTTCAAAAGAGTCACCATCATTCAATACATTCAACCTTAGTCTCCAGATATGGAGGCCGGACACAAAGTCGAGTGTTAGAAGCTCATTACCCCGTTCTCAGCAGAAAAGAAGGCAACGGTTCAAATGTCAGCTCTATTCCAAAACGCAAAGGAATGTAGCAGTGTATGGGAGCAAACGCAGTATCTTTACACAGGATATCAGGCTTGACAGAAAAGGTCAGACAACTCACAAGCAGGTAATGGCAGCGTATTGTACGGAGCAGGCTTTGTATGGAGCAGCGCTTTTAAATAGAGCGTTTATGGACAGAGAGCGCAGGTAATGGCAGATAGAGGTCAGGTAACGTAGAAGAGAGTCTTAAAATAGCCTGAATCAGGTGCAGCGTATACAGTGCCAGAGGTCAGGTAGAAGAGGCAGCGGATTTCTGGCAAACAATGAATTAATGGAGCGTTACAAGTAATGGGCAGAACTGGCAGGTCTGCACACAGTAAAACGCTTTATAAGGTGGCAATTCTGCTCAATTCTGATTAGGAGAAAGGAAGAATTAACATATATATAGAGACCAGAAAACAAGTGGCTCAAATTGGAGTAGGACCAGCAATCGCTTGCTCTGATACCATGTTAAACACACATGGGAGCAATAATAATCTGAATGATAAATCATAAGTACAATTTTTATTAACATATGATATACATTTATAGTACATAGTTTGACCGTTGGGTTTCACATCCCAAGGTCTCTTGGACTCCTTTTGTCCATTCGGCTTCCACACTAACCCATTGAGGATTAGGTGTCCAATAGATAATCTAAATTTTGAATGTAATAACAGTTATCTTTGTTTATCTAAATTTTATTATCCTTTTCTTGCTCTATTTTAATGGTTGGATTGATTTTTGTAGGAAAGTATTGATTTTTAGATCCTTGAGCATTAGGGAAAGTTTTCAGTTGGACCAGCCAACTCCCGATCCATGTTTTCTAAAGAGATCATCTTAATTTGTTCCCGGACTTATCATAAGATTTTTATTGGTGATGCATGAAGGGTTTTGAACTAAGCACCTCCTTTAACATTTAAAAAAATATATATATATATATTTTTTTATGTGCAAAATTGATGAATCTGGCTATTGAGAGCCTTAGATTATCAAATCTGGAAGCGGAGTTGGACTCACACTCCACATATTTGATAGGTATTCCATTCCTGTGCATAGATCTTTAAAAATTAATTGGGTTTTCTGACTTGGGTTTCTGGAGTTTTATTTATTTGTTGCATATCTAGGTTCTGGGTGTTTTTGTTTTCTTGTACAGGTTGCAGATTTGAAGGTGAAGTTTGATTTGAAGCCATATCTAGGCCCTGGAGGATAAGATATGGCCTCAAAACCCATTTTGCAGGAGCACTATTTTTCCATTCCAAGGGTTTGATTTTTTTTTTTTTGGAAAAAATCTTACAAGGGTTTCGTTGATAAATTTTAAGCAAAAATCTTTGATTTTTGGCTTCCCTTTTTCTATTTACTACCATATTGAACCTCCATTTTTGTTGCAGAAAATTTCGAAATTGTTATACTGTCTACATTTTAAGGGTTTTCTAGAAAAAAGTTCGAAGTATTTTTGTTGCTTGGGGCTCTCTGTTTTCTGCTGCAATCTTATCCCTGTCCGCAACCATTTCTGCTGCCCAAGCTCCCTACTACCTGCTTCCCTTGCCCTCATCTCCTCTCACTGCTCTCCACGTGAGCTCTTCCTCCCTCGAATCTTTCATAAATCCACCCAACTCTTTGTAGATTCATCACTCCTCATCGATGTTTACGCTTGACATTCTCTCCAAATCCGCTACCAATGCTACCCACACCCAACGATGTTTGTCGTTATCCTCTACCTACATTTAAAACCACATCCCGCATAGAAGTCTCCCTCTACTCCGTTCTGTTGCTCCCACAAACCCACATATTTGTGTATCCTCCTTTGTTGCCATCTTCCTGTCCGCAACTCTCATTTCCTAACCCTCCATTTACAACCACGAACTCTTCCACTGCTATCGTCGATGCATTTTCATCCCCTTGATGACCTACGGATCCTTCATCCTCTTGACCTGCAGTTGTCTACAAACCTTTCCTCCCTCTGCTGTCATAATCCCTTCGTACTGCCTCCTCCATCGACTTGTGGCTCCTCCAAACCTTTCCCTCCCATCCACTACTACTCCGTCAGACTACTAAACCACCACCATTCGAACCTACAAAAACAAAACAACTCAAAGCACTTTCGATTTTCTTTTTGTTGGGTTCCATTTGGTTTTATTTTTTTTTAGTGTTCACAATTAGGGTTAGGTTCTTTATATTTAAAATTCGATTTCATTTTATTTGATTTTTTTTTCATTGTTTTAGTTTAGTGTATGTGTTAGGGTTTATTTGGTGTCTTTTTCTTTTTCTTTTTAAATTTAAATTTTTGTTTGATTCTCCTTTCTTTTGATTAAATTTTTATTTCATAAAAATTAAAAAACTCAAACATTTAGAAAAAATTTAAAAGCCATTTTTTTTAGTCTTTTGACATTTGATTTTTTTTTTTTTATTTCTATTTTTATTTTTACAAAATGAAAAATATAAAAATTTCTAAAAAATTAAATAAAAATTCTAAAAAAAAGTTGTGATTTTGGGGTTGAAAATAAAATAAACTAAAAAGGGATTTGCGCTTTCACATTTAATATTTTAATGTGGCCTATGACCCATTAAAATTTTAATTTTTAACCCTTTGATTCATTTTAATTTCGTCACATTAAAAAATTTAATTTGCCACATTAAGTTTGCTTCCTAAGCTTAGCACATTAAAATTGTCTAAGGAATAATTAAGATGTTAATTTAAATTTCCTTGGTATTTTTGGTTCTAAGAGCAAAATCTTAAATTTTCATGATTTTTCTATGGTCAAGGTGTGATTAATGTTTTAAAATTTATATTGGCTATAGGAGAAAGTTAATCAAATTCTAGATCTAGGTCATGAATAAAAATCATTTTAAATATAGAATCTCTTGCATGATAGAGTTTTGGGCGTTTATATTTAATCGTTCATGATTGTCATTATGCATCACATTATAAATTTCTTTGGGTGACTTGTTTTTTTGTGTAAATCAACAGATGTATATTATATCACAAAGTTACATAAGATACAAAAAATCTGTATGAACAAATGTAGAAAGCACTTCTAGCTTGTTTGACCAAAATGACTAGCAGAACCTGATCCTGCAACTTCAGAACAAAGGCTAACCATGCAGGGCTGCCTAACATAGGATACAAAACGAGAGAGGGTCCGGAGGACCTCATAACTAAGACAGAAAGAGACAATAGAGAAAAACATAGAGCCTTGAAGCCATTACAACTCTAATACCACATAATCCTTATTGGTGTTACTTGGGTTGGCCATTGCAGTAACAATATCAGGCTTCGGAATCCTTTGAGGAATGGGGCACTTCACTGTGTTGGTGTCGGTTTCCTCTGCCGGGACGTCAACTGCAATATTATTTCCCTGTTGGATTGAGAGATTGAGGAGTCTAATGAGAGCTCCCAGATTATGCGACAACATTTTGAGTTCTTAAGTCAAAGCACTAATGCTGAACTCCATGGCATCTAACCTTGTTGCGTTTCCAGCTGAAATGAGCAAAGTGGCTTGGTGGGCATCCTTTACTACTTTTGCCTACATGCTGAGTGCTTTGGCCAACATGGTTTTCATGTGCCACATTTTGCTTTAAGGTCTTACGAATTGCGTGGCTCTGGTGTCCTTTGTGCCTGGGTCCATGATCCAGTCTATTTCCTTCTCCATTGCTTGAATGTCCAGCTTTTCTTCTTCCTCGATGACCGCAGATTCAATCTCTGCAATTTTTTGTTTCTCTTTCCTAGAGACCAAGGTCTCATAAGCCTCATCGATTTTTTCCAGGTCTCAGTTAGCAAACTTATTGTGACTGCCCTCCTTTGCCATTGTGTTGTTGCAAGTGTTGGCGTGGGTGGAAGAGACTGCGGGCTTCCTGATAGAGTTTAGATTTCCAAAAATCGAACGAGGAGTGTTGGCTGGATAAATCGATCTTGTGGACAAGGCCGATCTCACTAGTATCAAAAGGTATCTAGCAACAAGTAGGACAAGCAAATCTATCTTTCTCTAAACATATACGATTCAGGAGAAAAAACTATAGAGGTGTTTAGACCCTACCTTAAGTCCAATGCTAGTTTGTAGCAGCCATCCTTCAACTGTCTGAAAGAGTTTCCTTTTGAGAACCTGTAATCACAAACAAGCACACATCAAATAACACCTACATAGCTAATATCATAAATCATGTTCATTATGGTGATCAAGGAATCCATAAAATAAACCATAAAACACAGCTTATTGAGAAAAACAAACTTGTTTGTATTAACTTTTAAGTAGAAGAACCTTACAACCTTATCAGCGTTAATGTTGAACAAGCTCTTCCTAGGGTCCGAAACAAGAATCTCCTTTACTTTGACAAGCCTCACACTCTTCCAAATGAGATCAAAGAGGTATGTAATCTCTCCTCACAAAAGCTCAATTAGGAAGACTAAGTTCTAGTAGCATTTCACCTCAAAAATATTCTGCTTTTAACCTCCTAGTAACCAGCCCAATGATTCATTTTATAGTGCAGAGGAAGGAGGTTACAGGGCCACCTATGAAGGGATAGAGTCCTCCTTCAAAGGGATAAGCTTATCACATCAAGGGGTTAGCTCCTTAAGTTATGGGATGCATGAACCTTAAGGGAGCGAACTTGCCACCTCAAGATTCCTTCCAAAAGATTCTAGAAATGACTCAAAGTGAGTTTTTAAGAATATACTTGCGCCTTTTTTACTTTTACAGGGGTCTGCACCCATAACACAGAGACAAAGCAGTCAGTTGAGCAGGAGACATGACCTTTAGGTGCGGGACCACAGGTAATGCTAAGAGAAAGTGCGGAACCAGAGTTTTAGGGACTTTTGAGGGCTTTCTCTTATTTTCAAGGATTGATATGAGTAACTGAGGCTTAAGACTTGCAAAGGAGGAAAGTATGAATGGTAATGGACTCATACAGATTGCAGAATGTCAAGGTGACAATTTTTGTGCAGCAGATTGCCCCCTAAAGTGCGAAGTCCATAATAGATGAAGATAGAGTTTGTCATCTAAGAAGAATGAAGTACTTTATCATTTCAAAGATCATCCTGTAGACACCCCAGTCGAAACCTGTAAAAACATTCAATGAAAAATATATATATATGTGAACATATCATCGCTGAGGTAGGCATTCCCATACTCAGATTAAAACTGACTAGAAATCTGACTAAACTAAATTGTTCTGATACAGGAATGATTTTGTAATACATCACGAGTATAGACACATGTAGACACAGTATGTGCGTAGCCATTTGTTTATGAATAGTCCACTGTATAATGAATAACAAAATTCCTCGTAGCCTGGATGGTAGAAACTAGATCCAAGGTCTTGATTTCTGCTTCTCGAACTAGTATGATTCTATCCATGTGAATAAATGTGTCGAAGTCGAACATGGTAGAAACCACTTGATTACCAATCAATGATGTGAACTGTTAACAAGTGTGAGAGAAACCACCAGTAATGTTAATGACTCTCAAAGTACTCAGTACAATCTATGAAATGTGAAAAAATGAGCTGATGTCGAACACATCATAGAATCCTTTGATCGAACGTCAATGATGCAACCTATCGTCGAAGGCGAGAAACCTGCCATTAGGGCATGCAGATTCCAAGGTACTAACGATTTCTAGATCATCTTTCTAGATAATGAGCTGAAATCGATAGAAAGCGATCTGTCGTAGGCAAACCCACAACACAAAATCATAGATCAAGTTTTGAAGAAACATATTGGGAAGGACTGACTCAGGGATGGTCAAAATGGATAACAGATATTTTACAAATGAATGGTTTGTTTGAACTGACCTCTTGAACACATAACGACACTGCAAATGGTTTGGTGACAATTGACCCAAAGCTAATACCTAGAAACTAGCTGAAAACTTTCAATATGGTTTGATTCACTGTTAAGAAAAGGATTTCCCAACCCAGGTGAACAAAAAGTGTCGTGTTCAAGAGTGGTTAACTGCTTTTCTAAAACACAAAGTGTAACAAACAAGTTCATTTTTCTCTCTTTTCCCCCACCATTTCTGGCAAGTACCTATTTATTTTTGACAATCTTGAGGAGGATAACATTTGCTTGTTTATAAGCTGATCCTTCGGATGATTCCAACTTAGTTTGAAAATCAAACCCTAAGAAAGAGTGGTTCGTTCCTGTTTAAAATTGAACAGGTCCTTTACTGTCAAATTTTAACAAGTTCAGTATAGGAAAAACTCGATATTTTTCAATTTTAGGGAGTCAGAAGAAAAACTTAAGAAAACTCCATGGGTGTCCTTTTTCGTAAATTTGTGTTCCCCAAGCCCGAAAAAGTATAAAATAATACTTGAGAGAACTTCTTGACCATTACGATCAAGGAGTACTTTTCATAATTAGTGGCTCCGATCTGAAAAAATAAAAAAGCGATCGAAGACACGTCGTTTTATAACCAATATCAAACTTGAAACGACAAAAGTCCGACAATCTTTTCATGTTTATACGGTCAGAAAAGAGTTGTAAGTGGACCGCCTTTTTAATTCTGTTTAACGAGTTTAAAAGGGAAATAACTCGGCAATCTTTTCATATTTTATGAGTCAGAAAAGAGCTTAAAGAGGACTTCAATGTTTCATTTTTTCATAAGTTTTGGAAGAGTCTAAAAAAAGTGAAAAAGTATGCTCTTTGTTAAAAATGATCAATTTTCCCCGAAAAATCCAATTTTCTGCACAAAAACTCAAAACATTACTCATACCTATTTAGGATAAATAAAAATGCATCAAAAAGTTACCTTTTTAAAGTGAAAAATAAATAAATTAAAAATTCATTTATTCAAAAAAGCTTATAAAAAGGGATTTTGTAAATTCATTTTTACCATTTGATTTCAGAGTAAGAAGTGAGAGCTTTTGGGTAAGAAACTTCCTGTGAAGATTGCGGACAATCCGTCCGTTGGAATAAAAAAATATCAGCTCCAGGTAATCCACATCATCCTTATCTTGCATTTCAACTGTTTACATTTCATTTTAGGGCTTTCATTTTGATTTTTAAGGGAAAAATTGGTTTAGAAATCTGCTCGCGGGGGTCCGCAGGTGCAACATGTGGTCCCTGTGGACCCCAACTTTTTTCTACAAAGGAAAAATTTGTGGGTCTGCACCTATTACATACGACACGTGTAGACTGTATGCACTATCTGTAACTAGTGGGTGCGAACCCTGCGAAATGGATTTTAAAATTTAAAATTTCTCCATTTCTGCCCAAATTTTTTTTGAACTAAATTGTTTTAATATGTCTTTTTTGCATTGTAGGACATACAAAATGCTTGTTTGGTGAGAATGTGAGCATGAGGATGTGGATCTTGCCACATTAATTCATCCACCCATAATACAAGCGTTGAAAGCATGCAGACTGTTTAAATTCTGGGCCGTACCAGGCATGAGGACCCAAGTAAACTTCTTGTAATGGCTGGTAGATAGGTGGAACATACACAACGAATGTTTCATGATTGATGGCCACCGGCTCAAAATTGAGCTAGAGAACATATATTTCTTGATTGGTTTGCCCAGGAGAGGCGAAGAATTATCTCTTTTCAGGACTAGGCCAGGTGGCCAGTCTGTCACTAGTCTCCGATTAGAGTTTTGCAATTATCAAATAGAGGACAAACGGATCGATATTAAAACTATTGACCGTAATGAACTTAAGGTTATTTCATTTACTGTCACCAGAATATGCGGGAGTGCAACATTACATGTAGCTACCAGATCCTAGATGCGAATGGTAGTAGACTGTTATCGAGGTACCATCTTCAACTGGTGCGAAGTTGTGTTGGCGAATGTAAAAGGCCAACTGACTAGAGCAAAGAACGGACAACTAAAAAACTTTGGATACGGTTTCCTCATTGTGAGATTTGGTCTAGAGAGGGTCCCTATGTTGGTCCCACAACAACTTTCCATTGAGGCTGGTCTTCCTCGAGAGCCTAGGATAATGCGTTCAGTTGCAGTGATGGCCCATCATCCTAAGGAGGGTTCAGAGGTTGTTCAATTTCGCCTAAGTATTTTCGTTGGTTAAGGAACCAAATTTTCGTGATTCAGGATTTTCCATATGCTGGGATGGATTATCGCGGTGGCGCAGACATGATTCTTCCACCAGGAGAGCAATGGGATGATTCAGGTAAAATCATTTTCAGCACTTTCTAATTTTTATCTAATTTTTTTTTGTTTTTTAAATCGTCCAAAACTAACAGTAAAAAGTTTTAAATGCAGATGTGGGTCCATGATGACCAGCCGCTCTCCAACCTTACGAGAGAAGACACCCAGCTGCAACAGTACCAGCGCCACAGGACCAATCTACAGAGACCCTAACCAAATTGGAGAATCATCTAGAGCGTTTGACAACAGATATTCCAGAGACTGGCATAGATGATATTCCACTTAGGTTACAGCGATATGTGATTGGGGTTCCAAGACCTTTTAGGAGGTTCCTTTGTAGGGTGGCTCGAGCAGTGGTTTTTTATCGTGATTATCACCAGGGATAGAATGATCGCTTTTGTAGACTCATATGACATTTTATGTCTTTTTGTACTATCATTTTTGCCGATAATAAGGTGTTTTTCAACCTATGATCGAAGACGATGTATATTTTGACACACTTCTATGCTATGATATATCACTATTACCGGCTATCTTGTGTAACATGTTATTGAATTTGTTTTAAATTTACTGTTTTGATTATTGCAAATGTCTATATATCATACGAGAAGCAACTGCATCTGCTAATGTATTTAAATATCTTGGAATATGCTGATATTCAATGTAATCAAATTCACGTTCCAAGAGAGGAACTCTAAAAAATAATCTTAATAACACTGGATTTCTAATGGCATAAACCCTGTTAAGTTGTAATACAATGAGTTCAGAATCTAACCTAACAATCAAACTCTGAATCCCAAATGAGATGGATTCAGATAATAACTCAATCACTGCACTATACTCTGCAATGTTATCTATTGTTTGACCGAGGCTTACCCCATGCATAGATACTAACTCATTAGAGGGTGAATAGATAACCCAAGCTGCAGAAGATATGTTCCGTGTATTACGACAAGCACCATCAGCAAAACCAGTGTATGTTTGAAGAGACGTCGACATCTGTAATATCAAGAGTAAAATCAAGATAAGTAGGAATAATGATAAAAGCACTCTCTAAACTAAGCACACTTTTCTAATATAAAACACACCAGTTAGAAAGAAACTAATCTAACAAAAATATCCACATCAAAATTTAAGCATAATATCTTTTCAGATAAAGCCCATTTCTGGGTTTCCCCAAAGAGATATCGTCAAAATCTACTAATTCATAGGCCCCTTTTGCCAACTTTCGCTTTAATATAAGGACCATGCCACATAGGTACAAACTTTCCAACCCCTAGCTTATCGTTTGCTTGATCATATAGTAAAACTAGGTCTCCTTCTAAAAAATTATGAGGTGTAACATTTTGGTCGTACTGAGCTTTTATCCGTTTCGCATGAGTTTCGATTGCTAATGCAGCATTGCGTCAATTCTCATCTAGCTGAGCTAAGTACAAAAAACGTTTCTCCTCTTGAGAAGTGGTTGGGAGTAATTCTATGGCTATTTGCAATGACGGAATTTTGCATTCAATAGGCAACACTGCTTCCAAACCGTAAACTAGTTGAAAAGGAGTGAAATCAATTGATGTTTTTACTGAGATTCAATATGCCCAAAGCGCTGAAAATAGCATGTTATGCCAATTCGACCTATGAATACCAATGATTTGTTGGATCATAGTGACTAGAAATTTATTGATAGCTTCAACCAGACCATTAGCTTGTGGATAATATGGAGTAGAACTATTGTGACGTAGGCCAAGTTGATCTGTCAGTTCAGTCATCATGATGTTTCGAAAATGACTCCCATGATCAGTAATAATAGCTTGAGGAACACAAAATCTAGCAATTATATGATTGAAAATGAAAGTTGCAGCAGTTTTGCCATCTACCGAAAATGTTGGCACTGCCTCGGCCCATTTAGTAAAATAATCTACCGCTAGAATGATATACGCATGCCCCCCGACCGAGTGAGGTTTACATGTAATAAAATCAATACCCCACTTTGCGAAAGGATCGACAACAATTATAGGGTGGAGAGAAGCGGGTGGAGCACACATCTTACGATAAAAAATTTGACAATTGTGGCATTTCCGGACTGCATAGATACAATATTTGAATAAGGATGGCCAGAAATAACCAGTGCACAATATCTTTTGGGTTGTGGCATACCCAAACATATGACCGCCACATGCTCCAAAATGATAGTCATTTAGAACCTTTTCATCTTCTTCATGAGTTAAACAACGTCGGAAAACAGAATCCAGCCCACGACGATAGAGTGTATCACCAATAATATTGTATTATTGGGATTGGAAACATATTTTCCGTCGCTGAGATCGTGAGATTTCAAGCCGAAAAAATTGGATTTGGAGATAAATAATAATATCTCCATACCATGGATTAAGAGTACTGATAAGAAACAAGGATTCGTCTGTAATGGACTCTTCTGCCACAGTTTCAGTATCAGTACGCGAGAAATCACACATCAGTTCCGTAAAAACCAAAGATTTCTTTGCCTTGGATTTTTCAAATTCCAAGTCAAATTCCTGCAGGATAACTATCCATTTGGAATACTTGGCCCCAGCAATTGTTTGGTCAAAATATACATCATAGGGTTACAGTTAGAAATTACCGTGGTTTTGAGTAATAAGATGTAGTGACGAAATCTTTGGACAACTTGAACAGCTGCCAAGGCCAATTTCTCCACATGTGAATATTTAATCTCGGTCAGATGCAGAGTTCGACTAAGATAGTAAATCACATGTTCACTGTTGAATTCATCTTCCTGAACTAAAACCATCCCAATGGTGGAATGAGAAGTGACGAGGTACAAAAAGTAATCATGGTTGTAATTGGGAGGATGCAATAATGGTGCATGGGTCAATGCGTGTTTAAGTGCATCAAAAGATTTTTCAGCTATCTCATCCCAAAATAATGGAGTATTCTGTTTCAACAACCTGGTAAAACCTTTTGTTATCTCGGTGTAGTTAGGAATGAAACGACGTAAAAAGTTTGCTTTCCCTTGCAAACTTTGGAGTTGGCGAAGAGTCGAAGGAGGAGGTAATTTGACGATAGCTTCAACCTTCGAGGGATCGACACGAATGCCAACTTTTGAAATGAAAAATCCCAGTAAACGACCCGTTTCTATATAGAATACACATTTGTGTGGATTCAGCGTAATTCGATAATGCCTACATTTCATAAAGATTTCTCATAAATGAGTGAGATGATCGGCTCCACGTAATGGATGGGCAGGTAAATCATCGAGATAAGGTTGCACAATGTGCTTGATGTCATGAAATGCGTAAGACATAGCTCTTTGAAAAGTTTCTCTAGCGTTCTTCAATCCAAAAGGTAATTTGCAATAAGCAAATGTCCCCCATGGACAAATGAAAGCTGTTTTAGGTTGACCAGTAGGGAGTATGTTGATTTGATTGTAACTGGAAAAACCATCCATAAAGGAGAACATTTCACTCTCGGCACAATCATCAATAATTTGATCGATATAGGGGATACGATAATTGTCTTTAGGACAAGCTCGATTAATATCCCTATAATCGATACATATTCTTATCGTTCCTTTCTTTTTGTTAACAGGAACAATATTCGATACCCAATCCGTTAAAAGAATTGGATAAATGAAACCTGCTCGAAGTAATTTCTCAACTTCAGCTTTAATAGCAATAGCTTTTCTTGGATGTATCTGATGCAAACGTTGCCAGATAGGTTTAGCATCCGGGTAAGTTTTAATTTCATGGACAACAATTGATGGATCGATTCATGGCATTTCTTCATATGACTAGGCAAACACGTCGCGAAATTCTTGAAATAGGGCTTTACAAGTTTGGATTTCATCGTCCGTATAGGAAGCGCCTATATGAATGTTTTCAATAATTCCGGGTTTAATTGAAATATCAATAAGAACCGTTCGAGAAATATTTCCCAAATTTAACTTAGAATCAGGATGTTGCAATGGATTCTGGTTCTTTGACATAGTCAGTAGTAAAAATAGATGAAAAATCATTTTCAAAATGATCAAACTCAGGTATAAACGAAGATCGATGATGAAGATCTTCCCATGGTAAATCATCAACAGACAAAAGTTCACGAATCTGCTCATCAGTATGAATAGGATAAAAAAATGTTGTTGAGGCTGAGGTTGATATCGAAAGTGATTCCCCATGGACCACATTTATTGGATCAGTTTCAGTTGAATAGAGTTAGAAAACGACTGTATAGCCTGATATGCAATTTCAAAGGGACTTAAAGGCATCGTGTTACCAAATGAATCCACCTCGGAATCAGAAGGTACGATCCAAGGATCATCAAAAGCAATAATGTTCGATGATATCATATGAATAGTTGCAATAGAAGGAGATACGTTAGGAGGAGGGAAGGAAAAAGTTCCTAGTAAACCATAATCTTTAATCAAACCTACCCCAACATCCTTGTAAGGGATAGTTGTTTTACCGACATGCTGAATACTATCTGAAGAGGCTGGGTCGGAAGAAAAATAAGTCAGCTGGTCTATCGTAATGATCTTTCTGTTATGAGGAAACTTGATAAGCCGAAAAACCGATGAAACAGTAGCACTCATAGCGTAAGACCAACTGCAACCCAAGAGAAGGTTGTAATCTAGAGGGGCATCAACCACTTCCACATCTAGATTTACAATTTTGCCTTCAATCCCTATAGGTAAATTCTGCAAAATGCCAAAAGGATGGAACCCTCAGCCATCAAAAGCCTTTAGAATCATCGAAGACTGATTGAGTGTAAGAGAACCAAGCGATCACCAACACTGGATTGACATAATACACGTAGAAGCTCCCTCATCAACCATAGTCCGAAAGCAAGGTTTGTTTTTGACTAGCACTGGAATCTGGAAAGCCATTTGATGAGGTAGGCGAGGTGTACTATTCTATAAATTGAAGATTATTAGGTTGGAATCCTGAATATCAACAGCTCCTATAGAAGACAATAGTAATTTACGCTATGCTGGGCATAATTGCAGCACCTCCAAAGCCGACATTGCTGAAGGGGAAATAGCTAAGTATTCAACAATGTTATAATTCTGAGCAGCTCTCGCATGTGGATTGAAAGCTGATTTCCGAAGTATACCTTTAGCAGGCGGTTTGATTACTAAGTTAGGGTTAGGTTTCTCGATTTGTAGCGGATTAAAACCAGGAGGAGTTGTAGTTGTTGGGTTTGAATTAGAAGATTCTGCATCTTTGCCACCAATAGGATTTTTACGACCATAATCTTGCGATTGCGTCGCAATCCTGGCATGAGACATCATCATAATGGGTTCTTCTGAGGCATTTGAGGAAGAACCGATCATATTACTATCTTGATTAGGAAAAGGATCCTTCAAGACAGCAGGCATTTGAGAACCTTTAACGATTTTTGAAACCTCTACTTGATGTGGGCAGTGTCTTGTAAAATGCTCCTCATCACAAATGAGACAAGGATAGCGAGGTTTATGTTTCTTGTCAGTAGATTCATTTTTATCTATTTTCTCTTTTGAGTTTTGTTTATTTTTCTTCTTCCCCTTCTTTTTACCACCGGATTTTGATTTGGTCGTAGATGATTCTATGACATGGATATCGGCAGAAATTTCAGTAGAAGAGTCTTCTGTTGAGGAATCTGGTAAAGTTATAATAGGAGAAGGATTGTTTGAAGATTTCTCCTTTCTTTTGGTGCTAACTGAACCAATCATACCATCAACGTCATGAGACCCTGAAGGAGCTGCAATTATTTGATTATGTTTCGAAAGGTCGGGGATTTTTTCATGTAAAGTACCTTATTGCGTATATACGAGGTCAAGGTACTAAGCCTGAGCAATTACTTGCTCTTCAGTAACAACTCCTGCCTTAGCTACATCTTCAGTGATTTTAGGTAATAATGATTTTATGAACCATTCCACTAAAATTTGATCCGGAATAAAAACTTTCACTAAACGCCTTCTACGTCGCCATTCATGGATATGATCAGAAATATATGTTGACTTAGATTGTTTTAATAAAATTAACAATTTCGTGCCATTGTCGTATCTGATAGGCAACTGAAAATGAGTTAAGAAAGAAGTGGCTAACTAACTAAAATTATAAAAAGAGCCTCGTGGTAACTCAATGTACCATTTGGCAACAAGACCAATCAGAGTTAATTGATAAAGACGTAAGAGAATTGAATCATCAATAATGGAATTAGATGCACACCAGAGGTGATAAGTCATCACATGATTTGACGGATCTTCTCCTGACTTACCCTCAAACTTCGGGATATCACTGGGCAACTTATTAGTCATTGGTGGCCCATATGGAAGATAGTAAATTGGACCGTTCGTAAGGCGCGACAAATCAGGTAAATCCAAAGTTGCAAAAAAAGGTAACTAATGGTTAGGGTCTCGAAAACCTTGGGTAATAGGACTAGCCCCAGGAGGAGGATATCCAGGATAACCTCGAATTGGATTTGCATTGGGAATATTATAACCTCCTAGGAAACCAGGATTAACCAGACCAAACTGGGGTTGCTAAGGCTGTTGATAAGTATAGCCAGGGTACGGTTGATACTGATAGACTAGGTTCTGTACAGTAGGACCGAATTGGTACTGTCCCTGGTATGGTTGATAAGTGAATTACGGTTAACTTGTGACAACCGTACTTGGACCAGGTTGTCCTATAGGCATCTGAACCTAAATCTGAGCCGTAGGTCCTGACTATGGTAAAGAGGCTTGAGGAGTTTGCACTGATGTAGGGACAGTGGAAACCAAAGCTATCGATACTCCAGAAACAGGTGTGGATTGAATAGAGGCTGCAGTATTTGCAGCAGTAGTTTGAGGTGGAGTCCGAGGTGAAATAGGCATAGACTGTTGAATTGAACCAGGTGCAGAAGTTTGAACAGTAGGTTGGACAAGTTGCTGAGTTGGACCAGCAACCAAAGGTTGTCCAGGTTGACTTGATGACTGCACATTAGGTTGCATAGTCTGTTGAATTTGATATGGATCCCGCATCATATTCATTCCGAGGTATGGACCCATAAAAGGTTGAGCATATGGAGGACCATAACCGAGTTGAGCATAGGGCTGATAATTAAGAGGTAAATTTCCAGCTCCTTGTACAAATGGTTGACCAAAAGGTCGTTGGAAACCTTGAATTTGGTACTGACCTTGAGGTTGATAACCTTGACGCACGTACTGAAACTGTAGTTGACCTTGAGGTATATATCGATACTAGGGTTGACCTTGAGGTATGTACTGAGTCTGGAGTTGACCTTGAGGTATGTATTGTCCAGATGGTATGTACTGTCCCTGAGGTTGCCCCCCAGGCGGTAAATAACTACCTTGAGGTTGCCCCCCAGGCCGTAACTGACTACCTTAAGGTTATGGATTTGGAATAGTACTAGACATCATAAAAATTTCTTCTACGCCCAACGGTTGAGTTCTATTATTACCAGTTGATATCTCATGTTCAATTGGTTGAGGAGATGCTCCTGAAAAAGTACCAGTGAGTGACCGGTACCCCGAAGGAACAGAAGGATCGCCTTATAAAAATGTTTTCGGTGTTTGAGAAAACATAGATGATTGTCTCGACATATTCAATGGAGAATAATAGCCTTTGGTTGTTGGATGAAAAGAAATTTGAGGTGGTGAACAACTAAGGCCTAGGTTTTCTAAAAATTTTGTCAATGATACGTACCAAGCGTCACTCCTAAAAGGACTGTAGAAAATTGATTCACGCTGCCTAAGTTCTAAAGTTGGTTGATTTTCAGGAAGAATTATATCTTCGTTTGGACTAACAAGTTCTTCAATAGGAATGAGTCAAGAAGAAATATTTTGGGTAATGATACTTCCTACCCTGGGTGAACCAGGACCACTAGAAGTTGGAGAAGCAAATCCTGAAGATGGAGTAGGAGCAGGTTCAGTTTCAGGCTCAGAAATTTCAGGTTCTTCAGCTAATTCACTAGTAGGAGAAAAACTACCAGTAACTTCGGAAAGTGAAATTGACTCAGAAATATACTTCGTTGTCTGTACTTGATAATCAGGATGGAAAATTAACTCTTTGGCTTCTGGTGACCCAATTCCACTATCACTAGGAGATACAAGAGCTCGTATCCCTTCAAGTCGGCTTGGTGTATACTCAGGAGGTTGCCCCCGAAGCCTACGAGATTGTCTCGGTAATTCAGCCACGATTAAATATTTAATTACCCACACACAAACAAATAAAAATTTCAATAAATACACCTAAAGTCTCTAAAGAAACAAACAATTGAATCACACGCCTAAAAATCTAAGAGTTTAAACCACACACAAACAGTAACTTCCCGTACTAAAAACACTAGCTAGTGATGAAAGCCAATGTCGTAGAATTTAATACAGAAAGGGCGGTTGGAACAATTACCCGGACAACCTGCTTAATGAAACAGACTGGCACAAGTTTCTTCACAAAACCGTCTCGAGTGAAGAGAACCCCCCAGAGAGTCCAAGTGAGTCTAGTCGACGTTTGCTCCAGGTACAGTGAGACCCGTCCTTCACCGTCACCTTAGGAAATAATCTTAAGTTTATGGACACTAAGGTTACCAACAACAACAAATACAACTGGGGGAACAGTCTACAGTATAATCTATGCGCAAGGGCAGAATAACAAAGCTCAATCCCCTTGAAGGTTCCTCGACATGATCAATCCGATGTTTACCAACAAGTGACCCCAAACTCCTCGACAATGGTTAATCCGAGGTTTACCATTTATAATACGCGCAAATCTTCTATCTTTCCCAATGAAACAGACTTGATTGTCTCAAAGGTTCGGACATGATCTTGTGATTGACTCCTTTAAGAGGAGCTTCCCAAAATGTATCAATTACAATTGGATTTATTTCCTACCGCAAGATATAGCTACTTGTTTGTTTTAACTATCTTGGAGAGTTAATTGCTCCCTACTCCAAGATACTAGCCTAAGCTATATTGGTGATAAGAGCCCTAGAAATAAAAAAGATTGCTAGATCAATTTTAATTAAGCGTTAATTTTACGAGTTGTTCTTTAAATCAACAAGTATGGAAATGAAACTTTGAAGGTGTGAAGACTCGACTCCAAAAACACTAAAAAATGCACCTAAAATGATAAACAATCTATTTTTCTTTCAATGAATTTCTAGCTAAAAGAAAAAATTCGAGAATGCAATTCTTTGAAAAACAAATATTTCTTTCAACACGTAAATAAAAAGGAAATTTTTTGTCTTTTTCAATAAAAACTCAAAATGAGACTACTAATTATGCTCACAATAAATCCCTTTCCTTTTTTCAACACTCAAAACTACAAAAAACAATTTCTTTCAAAAGAGATTCTACAATTTCCAGAAAACACTCAAAACTACAAAACTAATCTTGAGATCTAAAAACTTCTAAAAACCTAATTGAAACAAAAGCTTTAATTATTTTTCAGGACGTTTTACTTAGTTATTCAGTAAACTAAAGATTAATTCTTTCAGAATGACAAATCAATCAAAAAACATCCAAATATGTTTTCTTTTATAAAAATGAAATTCAAAACTTATAATCAAGTTCGTCCAAAGATTTGCAAAGAGAAAAGTAAGTCTATTTCTCACAAGTGACAGATTTCACAAACCAGTCAGACTCATCAAGAAGACAAAAAGACACCAAGGTAATCTAAGGCTTCTTAGGCTTCTGATCTTTGAGTCACTACAGAGACCAAGTGAAAACCACTCTAGGCATGCAAAACTTCTAGAAAATCATCTAAAACAAAATTTCCAATGGAACTCACTCATAAAAGATTTTTGACAAAACACATGTATATTTGGGTAGACACTAAAAGCCGTAAATAAAACCTAAACTTAACTAGAAGAAAACATTTTAAGTTTTTTCAAAAAAATTCACAGGGTCCGCAGGCTTCCAGAAGAACCAGATGCGGTCTGTGTACTAAAGGAAAAGTGCGGAGATGCCCGCATTGTCTTTAAAAAGAAAGTGCAATCCCCTAAAAGCTTCGAAAAAACAAAAAATAATCTAGATCCTAAAAACTACCCAATCCCACACACATAGGGCGAAAACCGGAAATGAAAACAAGTTCCTCAAGTCAAAGACAAAGGAAAACCAAAAACCAAATTCAATTCCCCAACGGAGTCGCCAATTTATTGGCCGGATATGTAAGAACCCGATTCCAATTATTAGAGCCTCAATCTATTATACACTAACAGATCTTTTCCTATTAATTTAAAAGTAATAAAAGGAGCTTGCTGACCTTCTCACAAAGCTTTAAACATTTAATATCTTATCATTTTGTCATAAGCAACATAAATTAAGGTGAGCATTCCATTGATATCAACTTAACAAGAGTAGTCCATGGAAAAATACCTGTTTTGGCGGTTGATGATGATACCTTTGTCTTATAGCTCCATCTGAACGCTCCTTCTCAGTGACCCAACCGAATTTACCTCCCAGCAAACTAGGAAACAAATTCGAAGCCCAGGAAACCTCCACAGGTTCCCTAGCCCTCCGTGCCCAAGTCCAACCAGATATAGTGTGTCCTCAAGAAGAATGTGAAAAACCAAATAACAATACTTTCCTCCTCTCAAACCCAAGAAACCTCCATAGGTTTCCAAGGTCTCCCCAAAATCATAACAAGTCCAAACAATCACAACCAACCCCACAATCATAAGCAAAACCTCCCAAAACTCCCCCCTTTTCTCCCTTCCCCCTTCCCTTTTTATACCCTCCTTCCCTTCTCCATCTCAACCACCTCTCATTAATTTCATTAACTTCTCACCCATCCTTATAGTTGACTTCTCTTCTCCCAAGTAAGCTAGGAGTACATTTGGAAATGTGAGATGTAATTACATGAAGAGGACCATGTCTACTCCTTAGTAAATGTGAGGGTACATTTGGTAATGGGAAATGAATATATATATTGATAATGAGTTGGAGAGGACTATGTCTTATCCCAAGTAAATGTGAGGATACATTGGGGAATGTGAAATGTAATTACATGGAGAGGACCATGTCTTCTCCTTAATAAATGTGAGGGTACATTGGGTAATGTGAAATGAATATATATATTGACAATGAGTTGGAGAGAACTGTGTCTTCTCCCAAGTAAATGTGAGGGTACATTGGGGAATGTGAAATGTAATTACATGGAGAGGACCATGTCTTCTCCTTAATAAATGTGAGGGTACATTGGATAATGTGAAATGAATACATACATTTTGAAATAATGGAAGGAGACCAAACTCTACCCAATATTCAAATTGAGAAGGTAAGTGGAGAATTTAAATAATGGAAATCATGAATTTTATATTAGACCTATATTTCTCAATATTTTCAGATAATGTAAACATTAACAAAATTTGTAGGATAAGATTTAAGTGGCGCATTACATACACCCCTCCTTCAGAAAACTTCGTCCTGAAGTTAGAATGAAAATATGCAAGGAGTTTGAAAGCATAGCAACCGGAGAGAGTTATAGCAATGAAATCGGATAAGTCCGACAATCACATTTCTTCCCATCAAGAGTCTCCAACTGATCTATATCCTCCTATCCATCCTGGCCTACTTCTGTTCCCACCCTATCCGTCCTCTGCTGCTTTATCAGTGGCAACGACCATACTAACCACTGATAAAACCATCATGGTGGGAGTGTCGAATACATCGACCTAACTTCCCCCAGCAGGCAACTGGCAATTGTCATGACACGTCTAGGGGAGCGTGTCCACCACTGCCCTCCCACGATTCCAGGTTTCAGAGGATACATGGTGGGAAATGCCTCCACCCCTCCTGTAGAACTAGGGTCAATACCCTAATATAGACCACACTACAGAGCTTGTTGGACTTGTCATCGAATAATCCAATCAGGTTGTCTTGCCACCTGTCATTTGCATTTTACTCGTGTCATAAGAGTGCATATCAAGTAGATACCAAATGTAATAGAACAATGTGCATTATACCTTCCCCATGAGATGTCTCAACCTTCCCTCAATGGAAGAGTAGCTCTCGGCTATCATATAATTCTTTCTCCCTGCAGGTTAGCTCTCATTCATGCATTTATATAGCAACAAGATGTATAATCATCACATTATTAAGTCTAGTATCCACATGTCACTTTGTAGTTCATACTGGAAACAATCATAATTTCACTATGTCATTCATTAGATAAATCATATCCACTTAAGCCATACATGAAATGACAATAGCTCTGATAAGTCATGTACTAGATAAATCATCACCAAGTAAGTCATACATCAAATGTTTCCATCATCAAAATCAAACCTAAGTAGTTTCACATGTTCAACCAAATGCATCAATATTACACAATGTTCATAAATAATACGGAACTGCAACATAAAACCTTAACATAGATAGTTGTCTATGTCAAAATGGGAACCATAAATTCTCATGTGACATCTTTGTGGAACCCCTCAATAACAATTAGAGTTGAAGATATTCAATTGTCCGTCATGGAAAATAGCATTTGAACTCGGATATGCTATAAGGTGGTACCAAAACCAAAATAATGGCAAGCAATGGATTAGTGCACTATCAATTCCACTAGAAGGTGCTAGTATAAGTTTTATGCATATAATTTCTTTAAAAAAAAGTCTCACTCTTCCAATTTGATGGTTTTTTTCATCTTCGAAACCCATTTAGTTAATCTTGGAAATAAAAGACTCAAAACTTCAGAAGCTGTTTCCAACATGATTTTTATACTTTTTTTTTTTTTTGTAAATTGAGATAAATGTCCTCTAAATGCCAAAAGGTTCAAATTTATTATATATTTAATCATTGTTTACTAGTACTAAAACAATTTCATGATATATACTACAACTCACAATATGACCAGACAATTGAGAAATAATTAAATGTATGGAATAATTGCCTTTGCCTTGCTACTATTAGTGCTTCCCTTAAAAATGGCACCGCATCTCTAAAGATGCCTACTCCTTTCACCAGTGGCCAGTGACCACAAAAGTTGCGAAGAAAGTTGAGGGTCCTTTTATCCAAAACTAAAGACACATTATTTTTCATGGCATTTTTATTCAACACTAGAATAAGGGTAAGAGTGTATTCTAATATTTTCACTGGTCTTTTATTGACTAAATAAGCTTCCATTTTAAAATCCCAAATTCTTGGAAGGTTCCTCAAATCAGCATTTGTTTCCAACTATCGTAAAACTATGATTTCCCAATAAGATGACACAATTGAATGGGTCTTTGAAAGATTTTTAATCATTTGCAAGCTGAGGAAAGCTTGCTTTGCATGCACCAATATGTTTTCTCTTCTTTCATATCGCTATGAGGGGCATAACTATGAGGCATAAGCATTGTTTTCTTTTAAAGAAGGACCATTGTCCTCCCCCTCAGAAATAGTAGCATAATGAAGCGGTTTTTGGCATTCTTGGTTTAGTGTTTTATCTTTCCATGGCCAACAATGGTGTCTTATCCACCTGAGCAATCCTTTCAAACATTGATAAGAAAAGAATACAATGCAAGATAGAAATAAGAATTAACATAAAATATTCCTTGAAAAAGTTTGATTCAGTTATGTCCCTATCTCTACAACCAACATCAAACAACTATTGATAAAAATGGTCAGCATTTATCAACTCAATCATAACATCAATCAGGTTTTGAATCTCTGTCAGGTTGAGATTTAGGACGGGCCTTCTTAAGCTTAGTTCTGCGCTCAACAAAGTGATATCTTCCAGGATTGTCTCCACCAACTCTCATGTTGCCCCATTAATTTTTGTCTGGAAAACATTCTTTAACACCAGAGCTTCAATTTCCACACGTCTAATCCAAGGCATGTTCATAATTTTTGATATTTGAAAGACCATCGTTGATTCATTTTCTTGCTCCTTGGCATTTTCCTTCCATTCATTGTTATTCTATTCAAATAAGATCACTCAATGGATATTACAAATCTCCATGACCACCTTAATGTGCCAATTTTCTAGGTCTCACATGAGTTTTCTGCCTAGATCTTGATTCTCTTTGAGTTGCTTTGTATACAGGTGATTTCCTTGTTCTCGGATCACATCTCTCAAGTTAGCATTGTGTATCTTATTGTCTGAACCTAGGGTTTTTATTTGGTGTACTCTGCTCTTTGAATCGGTACGTTTGTACTACTCATTATCAATATTATCATGGATTTTTATTCTCAAGTGATATATACATATTTGTGTTCTCTCAAGTGTCACCTTGATGGATTTTCACTACTAGATCCATGATATTCCATTTCTATCATTGTACTGCCTGGAACAACTCTCATTATTGTTAACTTCACTTTTCTTAATATTGGAGGGTTTCTTTTGACGTATTCTCTTAACCCTCAAACTCTTAATCAATTATATGGATAGTATTTATCTTATTATTCCCTAATTGAATTGATATATTTCAAATTCTCTACTCTGGAATTCCAATGCATAATCTTAATGCATATAGTTCTTGGGAAGAAAGTGTAATTTGAACAATAATGCATATCTCTGGTATCTTCTGGCTTGTGTTGTTGATTCCTTGGCAATATGCCCAGCTTTGTACACTTTGAATTCGTTATTCTTGTAACTGCCCCATTATTAGTGTGCAAATTAAGTAACACATGTTGCAGCCTGACTTTTGCAACCATTCTAGATTCACTTATTTGGAAGATTATGTAGCGCACCATAAATCATAACTATGCATTCTTCTGCCTCACGATTATTAATGGCATTTTGTAAGTACTCATTAGTATCTATATAACATTCCACATAGGTCTGAAAACTAATGCAGGATTTCCTTTGAATAGTAACAGCTTGGGCCTTCTCTGCACAGGTAACAACTCTGTCAAAATTAGTACAGAAGGATAGGAAAATCTCTGGTTTTTAAAATCTAAGAAAATATTGAGCATCTAACAGTTAGCTGTAACAACCAGTTATCATCTGTAAACAAACATAAATGTTCATCCAACCTCTCTTTCCAGCCAGTCTTTCTAGTTACACCCAAAGGTTTTATTAGTCAGGTCTATCTCTTTCAGATACCTCACTTTCTCACCCCCAAGATGTTCCTAATATGAGAAAGTGACATCAGGGAGCTTGACAAAGACTAAGAGCTAAAAATATGGATCCATTTCAGTTCATGGCTCTCGGAGCAAACAAGTCACCTTTTTTTTCCCTTACATTCCTGGTTACCAGATACTTGTGGCATTACTTGAAGACTATTAAAGGTATATGTGAAGTAATGATAAAAAGGGCAAAGAAACATATTTAATATTGAAGGAACCAATCCCACCAAGTCAATAATAAAACCTGCAGCATTTTGATTGAGCATACATACAGATACTTAAAGCAGTATCATATCCATATACAAGCTCAATCTAAACCATTGGCATAGAACAAGGCAGTTGTAGAATAATATCCCAACAGAAGAATGTTGTCATACAAAAACTCAGAAAAGTCTCAAGGTCGTTAACCCATAGGTTGCAAAATTCAACAGACACACACATGCATACAAATAATATGAGGAATGTAACTAAAGAACTATTAAGAACTATGACTCGGAACATTATCACTTATTAGGACTATAATATCAATGTTTATACTAGCCCTCTGTTTTGCACTAGGTATTCCAACACAATTAATTAGTATGTTATCTGGCACAAAGAACTAAGACATTATATTTGGTTTTAATTCTTGCACGGCGTACCATTTCTTCCTTGTAGTGCATGTGATACGCTGCCTATTATTCATACTTGGTTCGCTACAAATATTAAATTACTAGTGTAAGATTATAAAGTCTGCTAGTTTTTAGTTTCCACAATTTTATTATCCAAGTCAAAGGTAGCCTGAACAAATATGATGGCATTTGGCCATATTTCAGTTACCGACATTTCTTAATCTTCAAAAGTTTAACCCATGTCAACACTACAAAATCACTATGCATGACCTAACTCTCACTGCATGTGACATTCGGTCTATTATTCATTATTTGGTTCTTGCAAATATTAAATTAACATTAATCTAAAGTCTGTTATCTATAGTATATACTGCAGAGATACTAGTCTAGGTTCTACCGTTTAACTACACTAGATTATCAACAAAGACCATTTTCATAAACATTACTCTTAGACAGGTCAGAGATTCACTCTGCACTCTCCAAATTTCATTTGGATGAGGAAATACTAATTCCATTAAATGTTCTGCTTGTATGTGGCATCAATTCAATTCCTTCTCAATCAATCCATTCCCACGAATCCTATTAGATGGACAAGAGGTGAGAATCTTTATGGGGTTTTAGTTCATTGTCAAGGGTGGAAGTAGAGATGAATCTTGGAAGTTAGGGGCTGCTCATTTGGCTCAACAAAGTGAATTTCAAGTAGGCTTTGAAAATCTCTACTCTGGTACATCAATTAATATCTATCTTACTTAGGTAAGGAGCATCAATAGAGAACTCTATGGAGGAGGCTTCTTGATATCCAAGTTGCATTCATGGAGGAGAGAAGAAGCTCTAGCATACCAACTAATTTCAACAACTTCGCTAGCAAGCTACACAGGTATTGGAAAGCTAGGTAAGGACTCTTTTACAGCCTCACTGGTATCCAACCATGGATCAGAACTTGTGCAACATGGTCACAATATAGAAAATCGTAGAGATAGGTTTATACCATCTATCAAGTACCAAAATGAAAAACATGGACATAATATCCCAAGGGTGAGGGATGTGTTTACTTTGAGGAAGACAAATTTTCTGGGACATTTTGACTGTTGCAGATTATCAAGGGATAGCCCCAAAGCTTTTGGGATGCTTCGACATTTCTCGTGATTTTTCTCCAAAAGATGTCAAAGTATAATACTAACAAGGAAAAGAATAAAGTCAATAATAAACCCTAAAATGACTACATTTGCAACCCAATTGCTCTTTAAAACCATGTTCTTGGAATTTGCAAGAGCAATGACCTACAAAACAAGTTAACAGTGCTGAGTGAAGAAGATTCTTACAGCTGAAGGTGTTATAATTTGTATGACAGAACCTTCCAGCGATAATGAAGTAATCAAAGAACAGGTATGGTGGGATGCCATGATGGAGGAGTTTGATGTCTACGAAACTGTTCCAAAACCCATTGTGGAATAGTAACTGATTCAAAGCATGCAGTTGTTGAAAAAGTCTTCTTTGAACAAAGGAGGTAGACATTGATGGTTCTTGAGAATCAAGATGTGAAAGTAGAGATTTGGTCTGGTGGAGAGTGCTTTCCTTGCAAAGAGGGAGTGCTAGTTTTATTTGGTTGCTTGGTCATTGTTCTCCTTCAATACAAGAGTGCTTAGAAGATCATCCTCCAACATTGGTGCTCTCAGATGGTACTTGCCTTGGTTTCTGTGAACAATAGTGAGACCTGGAGTGAAGGTGCAGCAGTAGAAGAGACATGATTGATGGAGGTGAAGCAGATATGTAATTGAGATAGAGATGCATGCATGCACCTTTCTTAGATGCAGAATTTATTCTTAGCAGGTTGTTGTTTTCAGGTGCGCCTTTTTCTTATTGTAGAAAGTGCCTTTCAGTGATATGTTTAGGAACTGTTTTATCCTTCATTAGATGCTATTTTAAATTAAGAAAAGCGGATGGATAAGATGACTTTCCAGATTTTGTCTAGGGAACAGTTCTTTAGGAGAGTAGCACTATATTCTAGGTCACTTATTCATGCAGGCTAAGCACAATATTCTAGGTAGATTGGGATGAGGTTTTTGTATTCCAAGCCTACGTGCATCACTGGGATGAGCTATTTTTTTTATTCCCTAACCTTTTATTCACCTATAAAATTAAGTCAAGGTAGGGGTTTAGATTTTCTTTCAATTAATATAGAAGATAGGTGTGTGATTGAGTGATTTGTTTTTTGTACTAGCTGGCATAATTTTCAGATTAATGTGTTTCTACTTCTGGCATTCATGTTTCTTCAGGTTTGACAGGAGTACAAGATTTTCAATTTCCTAGTAGTTAGGGTTAGGTTCTGAGTGCAGATCGAGTGCAGATCTACTTATCAGGATCTGAACAATAGTTGATGTTATTGGCCATCTTAGGACTTTGGCGTATATTGTAAATTGTTGGATGAAGTAGTTGTCAAGGTCGTGGAATAAATGTTGGAAAGAGTATGGCAAAGTCTGCCACAATTATGTGGGTGTCTTCATGTTATTCATGTTGAATTCTCTATTCATATTTTGAGATCCCTAGCATTGCATACCTAAGTTTATTACTTAATTATCTATGAAATTTCGAAAGGTGAATGGGGTATGTATGTAGCATGCAGATTGTGCTTCCAGTTCTTTTATATGCCACGAAAAGAGGGTTTTACATCGGATTGTTGATTGTCTAGTAGACTGAAATTCATTATAAATTGATTTTTTAAGGATAGAGATATAGGAACTCAAATTTCCCAATGCACATATTTATGGATTGTCATAAGTAATTACATTAAGTAGCAATCATTAAATGTGTTCATAGAGGAGTGCATTGAATATAATCCAAGGTCCTGATGCTATTACTGTGTTCTGAGCAGATATAGTAACAATAGTATGCTCTTAGGTATTGAATTGCTGAATGAACCTCTAGCAACAACTGTTACTGTGGATGTTTTGGCTTCCTATTATTCAAATGGCTATCAAACTGTGTGGAAATACTCTGCCACAACATATGTTATCATGTGCCAGAGAATTGGAAATGCTAATCCACATGAGCTGTATCAAATAAATGCTGCATTTTCAAATATCGTTGTCGATGTTCACTACTATAATCCTTTTTTATGATTATTTTAATAACAAGACTGCCCAAGATAATATTGACTTCATCTCGAAGAACAGGGAACCTGTGGAGCTTAGAAAAGAAATTAGAACCAAGTAAAGATATGAACACCATTTAGTCCTCACATTTCATCATCTCAGACCATTGTATCTTTTAGTATCCTAGATCAGGTTTGAGTGTTGTGGCTGAGTCCTATCTATAGGCCAAGTTGAAAGCTTTAAATATGCTATTTACAATAAAAAAGAAAAGAAAGTTTTGGTTATAGATCATGGTATTTTCATCTTTGGATCAGAATCATGTTTCCAGTTAGTTCCTAGTTGTGTATTCTCTATTTCACTGGTTATGTATGAGGGCTTTCACTATCTTTTCGATAAGGTGTGTATCTGCTCTAAGAAAACATTGCTTCCAAAAGTGTCACTATTCCTCTGTGTGAGAGAGCATAATAATAATAATAAAAAAAAATAGTTAAGAGAACAAAAACGTATCAGTTTACTTTCATCAATTAGTGTGTGCAAGTAGTGATGCCTTTGGCTGTGAAATCTACTCTGCCGGAAATTTTGTACTGGGAACTTTGATTTGATATTATGGCCATTAGAACTTGGCCTACTAAAGCTAAAAATTTACAATGTCTCCACCGTTATGAAGGAATTCTTGAAAATCACGAACAGATTGCAAACCTCTAGTGTTATTGAAATGTATAAAATAAGAATAGAGGGCGTCTATAAGTTGTTGAGGTGGTGTAAAAGTTGGTGCTGTTTCTACACAAACCCCACCCCCTTCAAAATAAAAATAAAAATACAAATAAAATGAAAAAAAATAACCCACCTCCAGCTATAAGGGCTTTACCAGGTCTGTTCACAAGTTTCAAAATAATGGAGACATTTCCCGTGCACCTGTGATAGAACCCAAGACCTACATGTGCTTATCTTATGTGGGAAACGGGTAGCTGAACAGATTGACTTTACAAGAAGAATTTATGTTTTGTACCCTGCATGTGCTTTTTAATGGAATTACAATTCAAGACCAAAGAAGTTCGTTTTCCAAGCTTTATTCACTAGTAGTGAAAGAATTTTCCACTCAAAACATTCAATCTTATTCTGGAAAACTGCA